>JAOXOE010000159.1:0-17746 GCA_028565055.1 Phoeniculus purpureus
GACTGGTCCCAGCACCGACCCCTGGGGCACTCCACTAGATACAGGCCTCCAACTAGACTCTGTCCCATTGACCACCAGTCTCTGGCTTCTATCCTGCAGCCAGTTCACAATCCACCTCACTACCCAATTGTCCATTCCACTCTGCCTCAGTTTGGCTGTGAGGATGCTATGTGTGACTGTGTCAAATGCTTTACTACAGTCAAGATAGATCACATACACTGCTTTGCCATCATCTATCCACCTGATTATGCCCTCATAAAAGGCTATCAGTTGGTCAAGCATGACTTCCCTTTGGTGAAGCCTTGTTGATGCCCTTAATGACCCTCTTGTTCTTGCTATGCCTAGAGACAGCGCCTAGGAATAAATTGTTCCACCACCTTTCTAGAGATGGAGGTGAAGCTGACCAGTGTATAGTTACCTGGGTCCTCTTTCTTGCTCCTTTTGAAGATTGGAGTGACATTTGCTATCCTTCAGTCCTCAGGCACCTCTTCTGTTCCCAAGGACTTACAAAATGTGATGGAGAGTGGCCTAGCAATGACTTCTGGCATCACAGGTGCATCCCATTGGGATCCATGGATTTATGCACATCCAGATTGCTTAATTGGTCCCCAACCCAGTTGTCGTCAACCAGGACAAACTCCTCCTTTGTCCTGAATTTCTCTGGGACTTCAGCGGTCTGGGGCTCATCAGACAGCCTCCAGCAGTATAGACAGAGGCAAAGAAGGCATTCAGTAGCTCTGCCTTCTCTATGTTGTATTAATGACACTGAATGGAAGTGTAGTCTTGGGACTTTGTGGTGTTTACACTGGAATAAGAAACTTGAGCGACCCCTGAACACAGGTGAACCTACTTTAAACACAGTGGATGAGGAAAAGAAGGAGGAGCTACTTATGTGGTAAAGAAAACCCGGAGACACACTTTGGCACAGAACATGTATTTGGAAAGAGAGAGCTTTTCTACAATTCTGGGACAAAATGGCACAGAATACAAAGACCATCTTTCCAGGCATTCAGGGAGGCCCTGGCTAATCACCAGGGTCACAGTCTGTAAAAAAATGGGGTTTTGCCTTTGATGCACTTGCCGTGTGGAATTTCTAGCACCCTAAGTCACCTCTCTAAGTTCAGTATCAATAACATAACTGAAGTAAGAGAAAGCACAACATAAGCAGATGACTAAACTGGAAAGCCAGCAGATAATGGGTCTAAAACTAAAGGCAAGAGGAGCAAATGCACAAGTGAATCTGCCTTTGCAGGTGCTGAGCGTTTGCAGCCCTTCTTCTTTTCAGCTGGAGCCAGGCAACACCCAGCGCTGGGGCTGGTGCCTAGCAGCTCCACCTCCAATTTGCATCTTGAGTTTCCTTGATTGCTCTTCTAGTTTGCTCTCTGCACAGCACGGCTGAGCTCAGTACGTCCACCTTTTCCCAGAGCGGTATGAGTTGCATGGATGTGTCCATTGGGAAGAGTAGGTGTAGGAGTATTTTGGTGTGCAGCGCGGCTCAGGTCGGGCGACGACCTGGGGAGCGATTTTCTCAGCTGCTGCCTCCAGTCTCCCTGTTACTTGTGTTGGCAGAGGTGCTGCAGCAGGTGGCTCTGCCAAGGCCACCTCAGTGGGCTCTGAGGCTCCCACGACGGTTTGCTGTGGGTAAGTGGTGAGGATGGGCCCTGGGAAGGTGACGACAACAGGCGGTGGGTATATAATGACCCGGGAGTCACCGCAGGCCACGACGCAGGGCTCGTTGCTGCTGGTTGCCAGGGGCTGAGGGCACTTTGCCTCGCAGGGGTTGGTGCATGCCAGCTGATTGGATGCCATTGCTTGGCTCTGGTAGGCGAGTGCCTGCAATTTATTTGCAGAATTAGGAAAAAGAAATGCTATGCTCCTGGTTACTGACCCTCCTAAGCTTGTTTCTAGGACATCTTTAGACAGAGAAAACTTGAATGTTGACAGTAGCTGAGCTCCTTTCCATCTGTCTGCTGCCTTTTACTTAACCTGCATCTCTTTGCCCTTTTTGTTTTGCTGCTTTAAGTGTCCTGTTATTATTCCTCTTCCTCTGGGAGACAAATCCTCCCCCTTCCTTGTGTGCTGCCTCCAAAACCTCCCAACCCTGTGTAAAATCATCTACAGTCAGGTTAGAACTTGCTCCCACAGCATCTCTTTTCCTCCCACACACAGTTCTCAGGGCAGTGCCTGTAGTCTGCATTTTGCAGATGGGGCACAAGGGGACTGAGAGGGGGGAAAACATATCTGGATTTCCAGTAGATCTGAGTGCTGAGTAATCAGCTTAATTTCCTGCATTATTTTCCTTGCATACTCCTGCTGGTTTTGGGTGCTAAAATGTTTCACTATAATGCAGAAAAACATAAGAATAAATAGGATGTTAAAAAGACAGTTTTAATACTAAGTTAAGACGCAGGATTTAAATTACTTATGTTGTAGTGGTATCGTCAACCCGAATGCGAAAGGTGCAGCTTCAGCCAGGGTGCACACGCTTTAGAGTGTTTCCTCAGATTAAATCTCCATGTTAGAGTCTTTTCTCTATGGTGAAGCACTGTGGGTTTGTTTTTTTCTTTAAAAAACTTGCAAATCAGATACTTTATTGTGAAGAATAAAGCAGAAGTAGTATTTCATTCTTCAGTTAAGTCTTGTGTGCTGCAGTACGCTAGGAATTCTGTCCTGGAGAATCACAGGACATCAGGGATTGGAAAGGAGCTTGACAGACCATCCAGTCCAATCCCTATGTCAGAGCAGGATCACAGATCATTAGGGATTGGAAGGGACCTCAAAAGATCATCCAGTCCTATCCCCATACATTGGTCACCTAGATCAATGTGTGGAAGACCAGGACTAGGGAAGGTGGAAGCTTTGCATTGTTCCCCACAAGAAATAAAGAGAAAATTGAGACATTTTTCTAAAGCAGATGGTGGAGAATTTGGAGCTAATCTCTGAAATCAGTAAGTTACCTATGGAGAAATCGTATGCAGGATCCTGTAATATGTAGTCAGCAAGACTTTTAAATCTATTTACTACCATATTGCAAAGAAAAGACGGAAAAAAAACATCCTGAAAACTCCTGAATCCTCCTCTTCAGAAACCCAGAGCTGTTTTGTACCTGGCACTGGGGAATGGACAGGAAAATAAGTGCTTTGATCTATGTTCTAGTCTCAGCTACAGTCAGAGAAAAGCAAAAGTACCCTCAAATATATAATTTCAAAAAAATACACAGAAGGCATCAGACATGAATAGAATTTTCTCCCAAATACCTGCAGGTTAAAATGTAGCTCTGACCTAAAAAAAAAAGGCTTAGAATCATAGAATCATAGAATCACTAGGGATTGGAAGGGACCTCAAAAGACCATCCAGTCCAACCCCCTTGCCACAGCAGGATCCCTTAGATCCAGTTGCAAAGGAACACATTCAGATGGGTTTTAAACATCTCCAGAGAAGGAGACTCCACAACTCCCCTGGGCAGCCCCTTCCAGCTCTCTATCACCCTCACCGGGAAGAAGGTCCTTCTCAAATTTATGTGGACCCTCCCGTGTTCCAGCTTAATTTAATTTCTGCAATTGTTAGCGAAGATTCAACAGCAGTGAAAGTTTATTTCCACAGCCACACAAAGTATTAGTATCTAATAATCACTTGGTGTAGCCGCTTGTGCCTCGAATTAAATCAGCTAATGATGGGTAGATAGCTACAGCAAAACAGCGCCAAGCAAAGCTTTAACTACAAAAGCTGTTTGTGAAGTCCCCCTCCCACCTAAAAACTGAAGCCCCTAAGCCACAGATGCAAAAAATAACCACCCCCCCACCCCCCCAAAGGTTTAAAAACTGTTCTCAGAGCTCTTCTTGAACTTCTTCTCGAAACTAAGATGGAAATTCCTAAACCTCCCGTAAAATCAACAGCCTAAAGCAGTCTGGAAAAGCCCTCGCTTTTATTTTATCATCCTTCATCAAGCAGAGAAAACATCAGTAGAAAAACCATTTTGCTAATGTCTCTGAGAGTCAGAATGTTTCTGCAGGTTTTAGGGCTGGTTTTGAACAGAAATTTCAAAAAGAAAATCAAGCTAAAGCAAAATGAAAATTTTTATAGGTCTCAAAGCAGACTTACTCAGTGTGTACCGGAGAGAACAAGTCAAGAGAAGTAGTTGGAGAAGCTTGGTGCGGGAAGAGTATTTATACCTTTCCCCAGATTGCCTGGAGGAGCTGAGACACCCTTTGTGTAAAGGGCCTTAATTACTTATGAAACAAACTTCGTTGCATGTTCTACTCCTGTCGTTGCAGTAATCGTTTTGCTCACTGTTTATGATTGTCTGAAGCCGAGTTGGGTAATAATACGAAATGCAGATGGTAACTTGCAAGTCCTTTTCATCTGGAAATTTCCTGGTTTTGCTCTACTGATTTCATTAAGAAGCGAAAATGCACCGGGAACGAAAAGGCTCTTGTGGGAGGCTCTGGGAGTCTCAGTGGTGGCAGTGATTCAGAGTGTCTGTGCACAACAGGTTTGTGTTCCTTGTTGGAAACTCCAAGCGAGCGTCTAATTCTTGCCTCTGTGCTGAGATAAATCTCTAGAAAGGCCAGGCTTATTTTTTTTGTCTGATATGAGATGTTAACGAGGTTTATAGATGTTTTCTTAAGCCAGAGGAAGTATCTGCTACAAAAAAAACTTTAAAGAGCAAAGCTATCACACAGTTGTCTTTTAAATAAAAACAAAATCATCTCCAATTATGAAGCTTGAAATGAGCAGCTGGTTAAATGCACTTGTTAACATCTTTCATTTTGCATGATGTCAGAGCCAACTAAATCCACTAGGATATTTTTAACCGTGAGCATAAAAGAATCTCCATGCATGACATGCTAAAAGATGTTTGTGAACTCCTTTGAAATCTCATTTCCTGGTGTCTCCAGAATATTCCTGATAAGCTCCACAGCCCAGGGGGCTCTCTATGGGTGCCTCACGAAATAAGGATCGCTCATGTCATAAGCGCATCGTGTCATAAACGCCACGTGACAGTGGCGGTTTCAGTTCATTTGAATGTGCTTGGCCTTCTTTGTCGGCGAAGATTCCCTCCAGTGGGAAGAGTGAATGTGGTGAGCTGATTGCTGGGAAAATGGGCGTGATGCATGGGCAGCGTGAGAAGGTTGTCCCGGTAGCCTCTGCCACTGGAGGGAGCCTCTCCATGCTGGGAACCTCCCACCATGCACAGCGGTACTGTGGCGCAGGGGCAGAATCGGGTCCATTGATGCTGGTTGTGGTAGGGTTCAACCTATTGCTTTGTGTCAGAGCAGAAGTAGCCTCAGGTTGTCATGGTTTGGTAGGATGAGTGTGGGATGAGGAGGTCAAAATTCAGCTGAAAACACAGATAACTTAGGGAGAAGAAAAAAATTATCAGTGTCTTTAGGTTCTAACTCAGGTAATTTTTAGCTAGAAGACTTCTCCTCTACAAGGATGCACTCTAAGATTACTCTTCCAAAATGTGGACATTCAACAACATAGTGAATGTAAGAACTTCACCAATGGATTCTAGGGAAGCACTGATTCTCCTCTCCAATGGTTGCGTGATGCATCTGTGAGATCTTCAGCAGGATGATCAGCTGAATCCCAGGTGTCATATGAAGCTGCAGCCCCTTAGCTACGACTTAACCAACTCTCTTCAAAATTCTCCCCTAATACAGCAATACTATACAGACTTTGCTTCCCCTCCCCCAGTCCTGTGTGTTGTGCTCTACAGTGACTAACAAAAGTAATAAAACGCAATAAAAGGCCAAGAGTAAAGCAGACTGTGCAGACCACAATATAGAATGCGAATATTGTCAACACCTACTCACTGTAAATTGTTTTAGTAAATTATATCCTTGTGTAAAGCAGGAGCAGCAGTAATGATGCCTCTTGCCCAGCCAAGACGGTTTACGTGGTCAAACCGGTTCTGTTTAGCTTTAGAGCACAGAAGTTTTGTTTGTAAAGCTGAGTCAGGAGTGCTTGGTAATGAGGAAATAATCAAAGGAAAATGCTCCAGGATGGATGCTCTGCTGATGTAGGTCTGCAGCACTCATTGTCTTCACTTCAAAGAGGCTCCGCTTGCCTACATCATCTGTATCAGCAAGAATTCTGCCCATTGGACAAGTTAGGACTGAAATATAGGTCTGGATTGGCAGCAAGAGTTAATTACCTAGTAGTGTGCAGATCTACTCCATTTTACACTATCAGAAGCTCTGGCTCCTCTGTTCCATGCAAACTACAAGTGAAAGTTGAATAATCTAAAATTTGAGGCGTGAATCATGGTCTCATTAGGACAATTTCAGAGAAGACCTTGATATATCTAATTTAAGGTGATACTGTTGCCCAACTCCAGGTGTTACCCACAGCCATTATCATCACAAAGATATTTTGCATGGGCAACGTTTTAATAAGTGTTTGTGAAATAGTTTTTGGTCCTGAGAATGTTCCCATGATGTTTAATTATGCAGGGTGTTCCCAGAAACACCTCATGAATCCTAATTTATGGCAGAAGTAGCATGATTTAACAAAATTGCAGCTATTAGGAGAAAGAAAAATCCATGGTCTGGGTATAGGACAGGGTGAAGGATGGGTTTCTCCAAGTGTGTGGTCCAGCTTGAGCCAGTAGAGCCTTTTGTGAAGATCTTTCAATAACATTTAGTAGGTAGAAACGGGAAATTTTGTTTGGACTCATGATGTGTCATTTCTGGTTGGCTTCTTGCTCTCTAATCTTTCTAGAGCTTAGAGAGGGTAGAGGCTGGGGTTCAGCGGCTTTTCTGTCTTTACCAAGATGTTTCTAGGGCTTAGGCCCTCGTGAGAAACCACAAAAGGCAGTAGAAGAGCCGAGGAATTTTGGTTCACTGCCTGCAGGGACTAAACGAGGTTTTTTAGTACGGAAAAATGACAAAGAACCGTCAAGAAATTATCAGTTGTCACGATGTGTTTAGAGAACTAAATGCTGAAGGAGAACAGAAGGGAAGGGAACAAAGGGAGCAGGGTAGAAGAGGAGACCTCTCCCTCACCATATGCTGACCAGACCTGTACTGGAATATATTATAATACAAGAAAATCAACACGTTGGCTTGTTCAGAGGAGAAAAGCAAATTAAATCATGCAAATGGTGTAAAATCTGTTCGGAGGACACCTACGCTGCATCTTCTCCTGACTCCCAGCACGTGTGGGTTTTTTGTGTTAATCCTGTTTCTTGGTGTATTGATGGAAACCAGAGTGATGCAAATAGGTGCTGAGTTAGCTGCTGTCATATTTGGCCTCCACAGCTCCCTCTGGTTACCCTGCGTGATGTTGCACAACCTCCCTCATTTTGGGTCTTGTTTTTCTCACCCACTTCCCAACACCCCACCCCAGCTCTTCATTGTACGGTACTAGGTAGCAGATTCTTTTCCTTCTGGCGCGTGCAAGCCCTTGTCTTAAGAGAATGATGGTTTTTCTTCAACAGACTTATAAATACGGGTACTGGAGATGCCAGTTGGGTTCCTAGAGATGGATAAGGACCAGACCAGACTGGATTGTAACTATGAACATCACCTCTTTATTACCTGTAACATCACAGTCAAAGTAAAGACTACACTGGGTTGGCTATGAAATAGCAAAATAAGGGGTGGTCCATGAATGGGATCACACTTGGGATCATCAGTCTGACCCAGGAAAGGGTGGAGAGGGAGCTGCTGTCACCATATTTAGATCAGGAACAGACGCATGCAAGTAAAAGGAGCAGGTGAGCACAAGTTAAGGACTTGTCAGGCCAACTGTGAATAAGATATGGCAGGGGAACGGAGGGCAATGGGAACAAACTGAAACGAGAGATTCAGATTGACCAAAGGAGGAGGTAAAAAACTGCTCATAAAGGGGACCCCTCAGCGTTGTGGTCTGAATTCAGAGTTGATCCTGCTTTGAACATGAGAGGCATAAGAAAACGTCAGAAACGCAGAGTTAGATCCTTAGCTGGCACTAACCAGTGTTATATCCTGCTGGCTTTATCGAGCTATAACATCCCTCTAGTTTTCAGTCATGTTATCTAAACTGCAGTGAGCAGATCCAAAACGTTGTGTTAAAGCTCAGTGGCTTCTTCATGACTAAACCTTGACTAATTAAAAGAAAATATGAGAGTTTTCAGTTGTGTGGCATCAGAGCTTGTTGAAGCTCTGACTGTTAGAGGTACCCTAGAGTGTGGTGCCTGTAGAAGATACTGTACAGCCTTCACTCACTAAGTTCTTTGAAAGTATTTGAGCTCAGCCTTCCACAGGATGTATTTAACAACTGAATTTCTTTCCCCTCCCCAGGGGCATCCCACGCATCCATCTCAAATTTTGAGGATGATTTATGACAGGGAAACCTGAAGTAGTTTAATCAGGAGCAAACCACAGGAATGTAAACAAATCAGGCAGGAGAATGAATGAAGTATTCTTAGCAATCTGTGGGTGTAGCAGCTAAATCTGACATGAGTCACCCCCTGGCCTTCTTGGCAGACCTCAAACTTGGGTTGCTTATAGGGTGAGAAATGCTGTCTTGTGTATAGACCTCTGCTCCCAAATAGCAGTCCCCAGTGGGCTGACTTTCGATGGAAATTGAAGCCCTCAAAGCTCCAAGGCTAGAAGCAATGATGGCTGTATTAACAGAGTATCCTGAAAGAAGCTTTTATGCATAATTTCAAGTGCTGTTGTTCCCTGACACATGGAAGGTAACGTGTGAGATTTATCCCATTAACTGAGATTTGTCCATTAATTGGTTCCCACATTTTGTGCAGGAAAAGCAAAATCATTGAGGTGAGGACTTGGAACTTGATTCTTCTGAGTAGCTATGGATAGGTGTTATTGCTTGGAACCTCCTTGGGAGGGCAGACTGAAGACTTGAGAGGAGGAGACTGGGACCTTGCAAATGCAGGAAATGAGGAAAGAACTAGAATGTAAATAGTAACAACAGTTTGTCATGGTTCTGCACGGAGAAGACCTCAGACTGGAGAGGGGAAGAGCAGGATGCTAGAGACAATCAGCAATGCGAGCATCTGTTGCATGGGAAAGTTTTTGAAGTGATGAACAATCCCTTTGCTCATCCCCAGCTCGTTATCAGATGCATCTCAACAGCTACTTGAGGGTAAAGGTCTGATTCAAGGACATCTAAATTGAGTTGCATGATATTAACTCTGTGATAGATGCTTTGTCTATGTAAATCAATACAAAGCACTTGGGAAGTATTTTGAAACTCCTTCCTTGAGGATATTGGGAGATTTCCCAGTGAATGATTTTCTTTGCCCCACTTGACCCTTAGAGAGGCACTTCCTGCGCTAGAATTGGTTGGCAGTGTAAATCTCATTAAATCAAAACCCAGGCTGTATGGAAGCTGTGCCAGGGAATAAAACTGAACCTCTGGAACACAGTGTGAGCCTGAGTGATCCTTCCTCTTCCCACAGACCACAGCCATGTGGAGCTTCCCAGCACAGACACCGGTGCTACATGTGCCTGCCCTCCTTTATAGGGTGGCCCAAAGGTCTTGGATGTGCAGCAGCTGAGTGTATCCACATTGAAATTATGTGGCACATACATGCAGGGTCATCTATGCTGATATTGACTAACAGAAGGTTTTGCCCTGGTCCTTGAGGAAGCAGGAAGAAAGGACAGATGCCATCCTCTCGTTGCAGGCTTTGGGCCAAAAGATCGAAGATCTCCCATCACAGACACTAGGATGAGTGTAACAACTAAATCTTGCAGACAAATGTGTTGGTGGTGAACAGGGGTGTGACTTTAAAGGATGATAGCATTTGTCTTGCTCATGCACTATTTAATAGACCGCTGCTGGAGACAAGTTCATGGAGCTGGACTGTTAGAGGGTGTGGATATTCAAAATACAGGAACATTACGTGCTTGTGCCCAGTGCAAACTGAGCATAATGAATGTTGGCTTGCCGAATGGAAGAGAGATGTCTGGTTCCTATATAGGATGTCTGTCCTATCCAATGATAGGACAAGGGGCAATGGGTGTGAGCTGGAACAGAGGAGGTTCCATATCAATATGAGAAGGACCTTCTTCCCGGTGAGGGTGACAGAGCCCTGGAAGGGGCTACCCAAGGGGGTGGTGGAGTCTCCTTCTCTGGAGCTGTTTCAAACCCACTTCGGTGCATTCCTTTGCGACTGGATTTAGGTGATCCTGCCCTGGCTGGTGGACTGGGCTGGATGTTCTTTCAAGGTCCCTTCCAATCCCTGATGCTCTATGATTCTGTGGTTCCCTCTGTCTTCTTGGGATTTGTCCCATGCACTTTAAAATGCATTTGGGCTGGGTGCAAGACAATTTGTTTTAAAGTTGGAGCTTTTTATTAAAAAATGCAGAAGAACGACCTCACCTGAAAAGTGACACTTGCAATCCTCGTTATTTATTTCTAAAGTGTAGATGTTGCTCAACTTTGACATCTATATTCAAAGATGGAGACTTGGTTTTGCAACACCGTGCACGTGTACAGATGTAATTAGTGTTTATGAAGCATTCTGAGAACTCCATGTGTTATTACTGAAAGAATCGTACAGGACATGTCCGAAGTTGGGTTTGATTTATGGAAAAAGGAGTTGCAGATTTAATTTGTGTACTCCAAGAATGTGAAGTAGCTTAGTATGGAGAAATTGTCCTTGACTAGGAAGGCTGCTGGAAGGAGTCCTCTGGAAATTAGTGAGGGAAGGGTGTCTATTTTAAAATTTTATGAGGTGGTGGGCTTTGTGTCTAAGGAGGATGGAGCCAAGCTCTGCTCAGTGTCATCTAGTGATAGGACGAGGGGCAATGGGTATCAGCTGGAACACAGGAGGTTTCATATAAATGTGACAAGTAAATTCTTCACAGTGAGGGTGACAGAGCACTGGAACAGGCTGCCCAGGGGGTTGTGGAGTCTCCTTCTCTGGAGACGTTTAAAACCCATCTGGATATGTTCCTGTGTGACTTTTCATTGGTTTATTGGCTCATCAAAAAATCATTCACTTATTTGTTTTAAATTATATTTGGAAGCACAGAATAAGAGAGAGGAGAGGAAGTGATTGATCTTCTGAGTCACAGCACACAGATAATTTGACGCTCCTCTGCCCGGCCTGAGGTGCCTCTTAGGGGTAACAGCATGTTAATGCTTGGCCTAATAACTCATTAGTCCTAATTATTACTGCATATTGGCCAATATATACACATTTGCTTTGGACTATAAAGTTGCGCCTATCCACGTTGCAGATTCTTCTTGCACAATTTGACTCAACGAAGTGACCCACAGAGAGGGTCATGTTGCTACCTGTATGTGCTTGGTTAATAATTTTTGCCTAATTTTTTTGGGAATAGTCTTGTTAGTAGACAGGAAAATTTGTCGTAGTACTTAATTAAAAAAATCTTCATCTGCTGGGGTGAGCAGCTGGGAGGCTGCTCCTTGAGTACTGGGAACAGTTTTGGGTACCTTAGTATAACGGAGGCATTGGGGAGCTGAAGCGAGTGCAGAAGAGGGCAACAAAGCTGGGGAAGGGCCTGGAGAATCAATCTGTTGAGGAGACATTGAGAGAGTTGGGGCTGTTTAGTTTGAGGAGGATAAGGGGAGACCTCATCACTCTCTACAACTACCTGAAAGGACACTGTAGAGATGTTGGTGCTGGCCTCTTCTCACAGTGAATTAGCGACACACGCAGAGGGAAGAGCTTCAAGCTTTAACAAGGTAGGTTTATATTGGGCATCAGGAAGACATTCTTCCCAGAGAAAGTGGTCAGGCACTGGAATGGGCTGCTCAAGGTGAAGGTTGAGTCTGCATCCCTGTATGTGTTTAAAAGCCTCTTAGATGTGGTGTTGGGGGATGTGGTTTAGGCATGACCTTGTAGAGTAGAGTTGATGGTTGGACTCAATGATCCCAAGGGTTTTTTCCAACCTCAATGATTCTGTGATTCTAGAGAGCGTGGAGGTTTCATAGTGCTCCATGAGCGACTTCAGAGGTGGGCCAACACTGTGCTGTGCAGGAGACAGAACCCCCCCAGACAGCAGCATCTTTCACTCAGCAGTGCAGCTCAGGTGAAAGAAACAACAAACCTACAGCTGTTGAGAGGTGATTTCATTAATGCTGCTGTGGCAGTCGAAGGTCCAGCAGGTGACACCACCGTTCATAGTGGGACTTGGATTAAAAAAATAAGTGTGGTGAGAAAAAAGGAAACCCAAGAAGTGCGTGCTGCATGATAATATTTAATGGGAATGAGAAGCTGAATGTACATGTGCAAAATGATTAGATGGGTAGGATATAATCATCAAAAGTTCCAGGACTTCATGAGGGTCTGCAGTGAATCTCCAGTTCCATGATTTTGCATAGATTGTTCTTCTTTGATCAGAGGTATTTTCCCAAGAAATCAGCTATTACAATTGCTTGAGGTTGATTTGGTTGCCCTGGCTTTGCGTCAGACGAGATATAGGCAGAAAAAGAAGCCGCGAAACCATCACATCATTGGTGTAAGCAGAGATAAAGCACAAGAAAGACTTACAAGGGCCTAACTCTAGGAAATGCCGAGTAAAGCTGATCTATTTTTTGTTTCTAATGGTAAATGGTGGTTTAGCAAAATATGCGAATGAATATGAATTTTGATAAAATTTCATTTTGGAACCCAGGATTTTCAGTCATAATTTTGAAATGTTGTGTGCTTTTTATTTCAAAAGAGATTGATAATAAAAAGTCAATATTGGCATAAAAACTTGAATTTATTGAGACGCGTTTTCAGCAAACCAGAAAAATATATGTTTGAAAATCTTGCTGCTTGGAAAAATTCTATTGTTTATTTTATCCTGATTTTGAACCATCGATAGCGAAATTTCAATTTCTCTCAGTTTGGAAATTCTAGTCCACATGCAAGTCTAGCGCCAGGAAGCCAAGCTTTTTTTGGCTCCACTGGGAGCTGTGGGAGCTCAGCACTTCTAGAATCCATTATCCATAAACTCAGTCGTGATCTGTCTTACTGTTCAGTTCTGCTTTTCACTTAATCCACAGACATCCATGCCAGATTTAGGTTGGTCTATAACAAAATTGCTTGGATAAGTGAGGAGAAAAGGGATTAAGGTTCCCTGTGTCACACAATGATAATCCTAAGTTACATGCTGTCCCAGAACCACAGTTATCCCTAAACCCATGAGATCCCCTGGAACTGAGTAAGTTTCTGATCTCGAACAGCGCAGTAGTTCCAACTATGGTCTGCTGAGGGAAAGTGGTGAGAGTTGGCCCGGGATAGATCACAGAATACGGTGGTGAGTCAGGTTCCACTATGTCCACTATCGTGTCTGGGTATTTTATAACACAGGTCTCATTGGAGGTCAGGGCAAATGGCTCGGGGCATATCACCCCCGGTGGCAGGCAGCAGTCGTTGTAGGGAGACATGTGACAGATCCAGACCTGAAACACAGGAGGATGGGAGGGGAAAAACCCCCACAGATGTTAGTAAAGCAAGAAGTTCACTTCTTAGATATAAAGATTTTGGGAAGATGGGGTTGCTCCCTGGGTATTGTGGCTGCTGGCAAAAGGGGGAATAAAAAGGAACAAAGAGTTCAGATGAGAGTTAAATGCTTGCAAATTTGGTAACTCCTCTCCTTCCTAAGAAGCCCTTCTGAATTTTGTAACTTCAACATCTGGTGACACAGAACCATAGAATCACTTAGGTTAGAAAAGACCTTTAAGTTTGACTCTGGCCGTTAACTCGACTCTACCAAGCCTACCACTACATCGTGTCCTTAAGCACCATATCTAGATCACAACTTCTTTTATCCTGAAACACTGCTGTCCTACTGCTTCTCTTCCCTTCTTCACAGGATTGTCAATGTGTTTCTCTGCTCTGTCTCACTCCTCTTATTGTCAATTAAAACCCTACTGAAAGCTGTAACCCCAACTCAACTCCATATTTCAACCTCCAATTTTGATCCTTGCTGCTCTGGCAAAATCAAAACACGGGGGTGAAGCCAGTTGCCTCACCTCACCTGATTAGAAGTGGAAGAACAGCATGATCTGGGATGGAGATCCGCCCATCTTTTATTAGTCTTATTATTATATCATCTGAATTACAGTATCTCCTGTTTGAAATCACACAGCTCTTTAAAACTGTATCTGATACCAAGGCTGGCTTTCTTGGCCGTTGTGTATATAATTATAGGTTGCCAAGCTGCCGTTGCCCTGAATTGTGCCCACACTAGTTAGACAAGACAAACGGAGTGAGAGAGAAGTGATAATTTTCTTCACTCTATCAGTGTGGAACTGATGTGGAAGTGATGGAGGTTGGCATGAGGGATGGGCCTGAACTCCTGAACTGATCTGTCAGATGAGTCTCCACATCTGCCCTAGGAGTCTGCAGGAGAGAAAAATATTCAAGGGAGATTTCTTGTGTCTCCTTCTAAACATCCTGTTTTAGCCACACGCCATGGTTGCCTTCTCCAATCTTCAGAGCTTCCTCTTCAGCTAGTTTCAATTAACCCTTTGCCTTTGAATTGAAGGGAGGAGAAAGAATCATAGAATCACACAATCATTAGGGATTGGAAGGGACCTCGAAAGATCTTCTAGTCCAATCCCCCTGCCACAGGAGGATCGTCTAGACCAAGGCGCACAGGAACATATCCAGGTGGGTCTTAAACTACTCCAGTGAAGGAGACTCCACAACCCCCCTGGGCAATGACAACAAAATATTTCGCCAGCAAAAGAGCTGGATCTGAAAGGGCTGATTTTGCCATTGGGAAAGAATTGCAATCCCAGAGCCACCTAAGGGTAGGGATCTTTGAGTGGTCCAATGTGGACAAACCATTTGCCCAAGTTCATCTTAGTACTCATGAAGAGAAGAGAAGGAGCACCTGTCTGTTCCATCTAGATTTGGAATTCAACAATATATGAAAAAAAAAGGCAGAAAAGTGGCTTTTTAGTAAGGACCACCACCCCCCCCCCCAAAATCTGAGTTGGAGTCTCTGTAGCATTTTAGGAAATATCTAGGACAAGTTCTCCAGCTGTTCAAAACCACCGTAGCCTTCTTGAAGACAACTGAGGATGAGAATGTTATAAAAATAGTTTTTTAAAAGTGATAATTTCTTTGATGAGTATGATAGTAGCAAAGAGTGTTTATTGGAATGAAATCATTGAGACTCCTCAGAGTTCTGAGGGACTTTTAGAAGCCATCCCAGGTTTAAATGAACTGCTGCCCCGAACGCTACTGTAGCTTGTAAACGCCTGCTTCCACCTCTGAAGTGTAAAACTTCAATTGGTGTGAAACTAAAGGACAATAGAAAGGACAGTTCTGGAACAATAACCCCGTGCTGTTGCCCCGAGTTCAACCCATCATCTGATAGTATTTAGATAGCGACGAATAATCGATTCAAAATTAACTTACCCCGATCACCCAGGAGAAGGAGAGTTTAAGAAAAGCGATTAGAAGGGTTCTACGTAGCAAATGCTTTTATACACGTAGTCAAATTGCCTGGAGGATGTGACACCCTTTTTGCATGAAGTCTTAATTAGTTGCAAAACAGACTTTGCTGCATGCATAACTTCTGCAAGTAATGAAACTGCTTTGCGCCCTGTTTGCGTGCGCTGGCTGTTGGATCTTCGCGCGGTGAGCGAGATGCACGCTGCACCCCGCAGGCAGCATTCGTGCCGATGTTTCACGGGTCAAAAAAGAACTTGATAGACTTTGTTAACCACATTTCAGTTATCTCAGGAGCTGAGCGAGCGTTTTTGGTGGAATTGCTTGTTTTAGTTTCTCCCCGTCAAATTCAGCCTCCAAAAGGGATTTGAGGGAATGTTCGTAGCACAATTTGCTGTGAGGGGACAGGATTTTATCTTCATTTTCTAAATCTGAAACTGTCCAGCATGCAAGGGAACAGTGTTTTCCCCTGTGGTTATTTTCAGGGCATTAACAGTCTATTAATAGTACCAGCTGTTAGCACTCGCAGACAATATTGAGGAACGAGAAGATCCACTCAGTAAATTCACAACTGTTTTCCCAATTCAACTCGTCATTTCTGAATAGGAGGATTGATTCCTAGGGAGAGAGCTCTATGTTATCTCACATCTCCTTTAGCCCTTACAAATAGCACTTGGATAGGGTTTAAGTGGAGCATGTGGACTTGTTTCAGGTCTTTGCAGGGTTGGACCGTGTTGCAATTAAAATGTAGGTAGATGCCACCCACATGAGTTTTTTCGCCACTGACTCAAAGTGAAGTCATGGAGCATCACAGAGTTGGGCACTATTTGATTGGTACTGGAAGGGGCTGCCCAGAGCGGCTGTGGAGTCTCCTTCTCTGGAGGCATTTAAAACCCTCCTGGACATGTTCCTATGCGACTTGTTCTACGTGGTCCAGCTGTGGCAGGGGGATTGGACTGGATGATCTTTCGAGGTCCCTTCCAATCCCTAATGTTCTGTGATTCTGTGAAATATTATAAGAAAGGGAAGTTGCAGTGGAGTGTTCTCAGACAGGTATTTGCATTCGGATAGTGTCTTTCTGTGGCACACTAAGGTGAAGACTTGGGGTGAGGGAGGGAAGAGCGAAAGAAATAGCTTCACCCTGATGAGAACTTAATTTAACACAAATAAGAGACACAAGTTTGAATAAATCAGAGAAACTGGTGACTGTTGGTTTGTTGAGATTTTTGTGACCTGTGGGTTGACTGGAGTCAAGGCTGGTACAAGTTTGCGTAATGTAGTATGTTTATTTGTACCTCATTCTCCCAAGTTACGACCCTCTTCACTTATTTTATGTAAAAAAGAAAGCTCTATCTCATTTCACATTGACTTAAAGCATGTAAATCTATAGGGAAACACCATCAGGTGAAGCAGGTGCTTCACTTTTTGCCAGGAGGTGGCAACCCCCCCCTAAGTCTAGAGTAACAAAGGGAGATTTGCCTTTTGCCATTAGTGCTGCTTGGATTTTATGGGTTTTTTTTAAATTGGAAAGCATTGCTGTATCTCAGCCAGGTTGCTTTTAAGGTTCATAATGAGTGGAGTGTCCTTCTCTGGAGATGCTTCAAACCCTCCTGGACATGTTCCTGTGTGACTTGATCTAGGTGATCCTGCTGTGGAGGGGAGATTGGACTGGATGATCTTTCAAGGTCCCTTTCAATCTCTAGTCTTCTCTGATTCTGTAAGTGGGAAAAATCAGTACAGTTTTCTCAAAGCCTCCTTTATTCAGGGCTCCAGGCAAAAGGGGAATAAAGACAGAGGGAATGCGCCTCTAATTAATCTGCCTAAGCAGTACTGTGCCACTGAGGTGTAACGTTAAAGCTGTGCAGCAGGGAGTCATTCAGCTGAGCAGCCTTACACACACATATAGAAAGATGAATACATATTTATTTATGTTAATCTTATTTTAGAATTCATTCGGCAGGATTTGGTGCTCCCAATTTAAACTCCAATGAAAAGGATTGTTGTATCAACGCAGAGTTCACACAACATGCTGCTCGTAAGTTAAATAAAGATGAACCTTAAAAGGTTATCAGAGAATCACAGAATGTTAGGGATTGGAAGAGATCTTGAAAGATCATCTAGTCTAACCCCCCCACTACAGCAGGATCCTCTAGATCAACTTGTGGGTAAAAACAATAAAACCCAGTCTTTAACTGACTGGAAACCACTGTAAGAATTTTTCTTAGAGAGAAAAGCTATCACATGCACTTAATTACTGGAACTGTCCCAGTAACTCAATTTTATAGACACAGAATCATAGAATCATAGAATCATTAGGGATTGGAAGGGACCTCGAAAGATCATCCAGTCCAATCCCCCTGCCAC
>JAOXOE010000160.1:0-14198 GCA_028565055.1 Phoeniculus purpureus
AAGGCACCTAGATCCTGGGCGGGGGGGGCATAAATCCTGAGGTGAGGGTCCAGAGCATGAAAAAGGGGCCTAGATACTGGAAGCAGGAGGGCAGTCAGGGCTGGAAATGCAGGAAATGCGGAGCCGGGCTGGGGGTGACAGGTGTTGGAGGGTTCACATTAAGCCCTAGGGGTCACGCTAGACCCTGAAGACCCTGTTAGGCCAGGGGACGGTCACTGTAGGCCCTGGTGGACCCTCAGTAGGGCCTGAGGGGACACTGTACCTTCAGGGAGGTTCACAGTAGTCCCTAAAAACAGGCATGGGGAGTCACAGGAGGCCCTGGTGGCTCATGGGAGCCCCTGAGAGGTCACAGTAGCTCCTCAAGGGTACCAACAGGCCCAGGGAAGGTCTCGCGAGACCATGGGGCCTCACGAGAAACCCTGGGTGGCCTCTGTAGAACCGGGGAAGGTCACGGTAGATGCTGAAGCCTTACGCTAGCCCCTGACGGACCCAACATAGATCTCGCGAGACCTCGGAACCTCACGGGAAGCCCTGAGACCTCATGGGAAACAATGGTCGCGCTCCATGACGCCACTTCCGGCAGTTCCCCAACGCCCCCCTTCCCCCAGCTGACGCATCCTCACCCGCGCGAGCTGTGACGTCATACCATGCGTGCGTACGTAACGTGCGTGCGTGCGCGGGCGCAGACCGCCATGGAGGCCTCGGCGGGCAGCGGAGCCGGTGGCCGGCGTTGGTACTTCAGCCGCGAGCAGCTGGAGCGGAGCCCGTCCCGCCGGGCTGGGCTCGACCCAGATAAGGAGCTCTCGTACCGGCAGCAGGCGGCCAACCTGCTGCAGGACATGGGGCAGCGCCTCAATGTGTATCCGGGCCCTGCTAGGCCCCGCGCGGCCTAGGCGCTTCATGGCGGTACTGGCGGGAGGAGGGAAGAAGAGGGAGAGTTGGGGGTGGGACTGGTTAGCAGGGGGAAGTGAGGTCGGGGGCAGTGGGGAGAGCGCGGGTTGGAGTGGGGAAGGAAAGGCTGTGGATGAGGAAGGGCTGGGTCAGATGGGACCGGGTGCGGGGAAGGTCCCGACCGCGTCCGAGGGCCCGGCCAGGCCGGCGGTGAGGAAGGACTACGCCCGGTGCGGGGAAGGGCCAGGCCGAACCGGGTGCCGCGAAGGGCTTGGCCGGGGGTGGGGAAGGGCCCTGCATGGCTGGCGGTGTGGAAAGGACAGACTAGGTCAGGGCAGGGAGAGGCGAGAGCTGTTGGGGAATGGACAGAGCCGGACCCTAGGGGAGTGAGGCCGTTGCGGGAGTGGGCAGAGCCGGTTGCAGGAGTGGAGAGAGGTAGAAGGAGTCTGTTTCGGGAGCGGGAGGAACCGTGTCCAGGCCAGGGGAGTTTCTGATCGTGTAGGGAGTGGATAGAGTTGGTTCCTGGGAGACTGGCCGTTGCAGGGAGGGTGAGGGCATTGAGGGAGTGGGTAGAACCAGACCCGGGCAAGTGTGGCTGCTTGAGGACTGGAGGGAGGCCTGCTATTGTGTGGGAAGGGCTGGGACCAGCCCAGCAGCAAGGAGATCCCAGAGCCTTGGGTTTCAGGACCTTTCTGAGAGTCGGGAAAGTTCATCCCAGGACAACCAGACTGGGATTTGAGAGCAGCTAGCAGTGGAGCGAACTCAGTTTTATCCCCTAAGTGGGGAAAGGGAGACCCAGCCAGGTGCTGGTGGGGTGGAGAGAACTATTGGCTTTGCAGTGGATTCGTTTTGTGGTTCCTTAACCCCTTCTGCCCCAGCTCTCAGCTCACCATCAACACTGCCATCGTGTACATGCACCGCTTCTACATGGTGCAGTCATTCACCCAGTTCCACAGAAATGTGAGTGCTCGGGGTTTCGGGGCGGGGGTGCTCCTGCTGCTGTCTGGCAACCGGCGTGGGGTGGGGTATGAGGAGGGTTGTCATGGAGTGGGACTGATCCTGGGGAAGGGGTCAGGAAAGAGGTCTGGAAGGGGTCTGCAAAGCAGGGAAAGGATGTGGAAGGGGGAAAGGGGTCTGCAGAGGGGGCAGAGATTTGGAAGGGGGTTGGGAAAGAGAGAAGGGGTTTGGAAGAGGGAAAGGTGTTGGGAAAGGGGGAAGAGATTTGGAAAGTGGTGAGAGTTTGGATAGGGGAGAGGGGTGAGGGGTCTGGAAGCTGGAAGGAGTCTAGAAAGGGGGAGGGGATTTGGAAGGGGTCTGGAAAGGGGGAAGGGTTGTTTGTTACCTTCAGCAGTCACTAGAGACCCTTTTCCCTCCTGGTGCTGTTTAGATTTGCCCGGTTTTCATTTCCTGAAGGAAGTAGTGATCGACAATTGGTTGAATTTACTTGCTTTGCTCTTGAAACTTCCCAACTTCCAACCAAACAGAGAAACAAAGGGTGATGTTTCTGATGTTTCTGGTGTTTCTTCTTTCCCCTCCCCAGTCGGTGGTCCCAGCAGCCCTGTTCTTGGCAGCCAAGGTGGAGGAACAGCCTCGGAAGCTGGAGCATGTAATCAAGGTAGCAAATGCCTGTCTGCACCACCAGGACACTCCTCTAGACACCAAGAGCGAGGTAAGTGGGGAGGTGGGGACCACTGGGCTCTGAGGAGAGAGGAGAGTGGAGAGCAGAGACCTGCGGAACCATCCCGCATCCCCAACAGCTGGGATGCAGCATCTGGTGAAGCCTGGCTCAGCAGGACTCTGGCAGCTCCCCAGTTCCATTGCTCTTGCCCTCCCCAGAGCTTTTGATGGCTTCTGTACAGCACAAGGGGGGCTGTTTTTGTTGCCTTTCCTGCTCTGTGTGGCCACCTTTTTTCTCCTTTGCTGTGCTGCTGCTAAAGCGTCTCAGATGTGCTGGGTCCTGGTGTCTGTGTGGAAGGGCTGCTGAAGAAGAGGGCTGGATGTTGGCTGCTGCAGTTGGGTTGTGGCTGTGGCAGAGCAGGAGGTGGTTTTACCCTTTGGGTCTATTCTGTCCCCACACCTTTAGCTCAAAAATGTTGCTGAGGCCCCATCTTTCTCTTTCCAGCCTATTTGAGCAGCCAGCCCAACTGAAAAGGGGCTGCTTTATCCAGGAGAGCTTAAGGGATTAAAAAAACCCCTAAAAGCAGCTGATGGCTTCCTGTAGCCATCCCCTGCAGGGCTGAGGGGCTGCTAGATCCCAGTTGTCTTCCTATAGCCATTCCCTGAGGGCCTGTTTGATCCTAGTTGTTTCCCTGTAGCCATCTCCTGTTGTTTCCCTGTAGCCATCCCCTGCAGAACTGAGGGGCTGCTAGATCCCAGTTGTCTACTGTAGCCATCTCCTACAGGGCTGAGGGGCTGCTAAATCCCAGTTGCCTCCTCACACCATCCCCTGAGGGGCTGCTAGATCCCTGTTGCCTGCAGTTACCATCCCCTGAGGGGCAGCAAGATCCCAGTTGTCTCCCTGTCGCCATCCCCTGCAGGGCTGAGGGGCTGCTAGATCCCAAATCCCCTCCCTCCCCTTAGAAGCACTAACAGGGGATCAGGATCCCCTTCTTCTCTCCCCCTGCAGCAGCAGCACCTCTGCTTTCTCTTCTCTGCCAGAGAATCTGTGCCAGTTGACCCCCAGTTCTGAGTGGCCTAAAGGTTCCCCTTTGCTAACCTCCGTCGAGAGAAGGGTGTTAGAAATGTGCAGGCTTTCTCTGCAGTGCCTCATCATGAGTAACTTGCCTGTCCTCTCAACCCCAGGCTTACCTGCAACAAGCCCAAGACCTGGTCATTCTAGAGAGCATTATACTGCAGACCCTGGGTAAGTTTTGCAAAGCGAACGGGCTGCCACATGAAATCCCAGAGCCAGCAGTGTTGAGCACAGAGCGTTTTGAGCCTAATCGTTCTCTTTGAGACTAATGGTCTTCTCCAACAGCTGGAGCCCAGACGGACAGCTGGGCAGAGCCCAGGCAACCAACTCGGGAGGTTTTTTTTGTGTTTACAGAGTGAGGCTGGAGAAGCCCTCTGGGACTGCCCACCCCAGCCTATGGCCCCCCATCGGCCAGAGCAGGGCACTCAGGGCTACCTGCAGTCTGTCCTTCAACACCTCCAGGGATGGAGACTCCCCCACTGCCCTGGGCAGTCCATTCCTGTTTCTGATTCTTCTTTCCTTGAGGAAGGGTTTCCTAACATCCAATCTAACCCTCCCTTGGCAGCCTCAGCCCCTGCCCTCTCATCCTGGTGCTGGTTGCCTGGGAGAAGAGCCTGACCCCCGCATGACTACAACCTCCCTTAAGGGAGCTGGAGAGAGGAAGAATGTTGTCTCTGAGTCTCCTCATCTCCAGGCTGAACCCCTCTCAGCTCCCTCAGCCTCTCCCCATCAGCCTTTCCCTCCAGTCCCTTCCTCAGCCCTGTTGCTCATCTGGATCTGCTCCAGCCCCTCAATCTCTTTCTTGAAGTTAGGGGCCCAGCACTGCCCCCAGTACTCGAGGAGAGGCCTCCCCAGTGCCTAGTACAGAGGGGTAATCCCATCCTCAGCCCTGCTGGCCACACCAGTGCTGATTCAAGCCAGGATGCTGTTGGCCTTCCAGGCCCCCTAGGCACCTTGCTTTTATTTTTCCCTTTGAAACTCCTGGATTTTCTGGGTGGTCCCTCACAGCAGGATGACCTCAGAGCAATTCAAACCCAGTGTGGATTGTCCTTTGTTTTTCCCTACCTCCCCACAACTGGTTTAGTACCTTGGCCACTGCTCACTGTCTCTCGTTGGGCTATCAGACCCCCATAGCAGTAGCCTTGTGGCTGGGGAGCAGTTTGTGCTGAGAGATGTCAAACAAAACCTGGCCTGAAAAAGAAGGTTTTGAAAGCAGGATGAAAACCCAACTCAAAGCAACAGCCCAGCAGCAGGTTTCGGGGTGGGGGTGGGGGTTGGGGTGAGTTTTGTGGAGCCTTTCTTTGGGGTTGTGGTTTGAGCGTATGTTAGGGTTGGATCCAGTATCCTTTTCCTCTCAAAAAAAGAGCTGTTAAAGCCTGGTTTCACTAACAAAATCCCACGGGCAGAGGCAGCTATAGGTAGTTTCCACCCCCACAGCACTCAGGAGGCTGTTGTGATGGCTCAGGGGAGCAGTGACTAGTCCTCCTCCATGTAGGAGGAGAAGATGGGGATTGAGGACAAACCAGCAGCTCCATTAAGCCCCCAGTTCTCCCCCAGTTGCCTTTTTATCCCAGTTCTAGACCATTCCCCGTGGGAAGAAGGGAATCTGTTGCACACATGGAGCTGTCTGGCTTTTATTGTCCTTTATTTTCCTTCTCATTCATACCCCAAACCCCAGTTGAATGAGGAAACCAGAGCGAGGAGCTGAGTTCAAGCTGCCTTTTAGGGTTTGTAGTGCCCTTCAAAGGGAGGGGTGGGTGGGAAATCTGCTTCCTCTTAGCTTTTTGGGTGACACCAATTCCTTTGGAGCAAATGCCATTGTCTTCTCCTTCCTCCCAGCTGCTGCTGAAGGGGGTTGTGGGGTTGTTTGTCTCTCCTGCTATTTTTAAAAGCCCGCTTCATGGCTGTTTTGTTGTCAGTGAGGCCTTTTCTGAGCGCAGGAGGCCGTTAGCTGCTCAGAGCTCTGGTGGCAGCACCAGTGACCTTTGGGGTTTGTGAATGGAGAAATTGAGAGAGAGGAGGGAGAGAATCTTCTGGGTACAGGAAAAACAGGCTCCTCAATCCCTCATTTGCTGAGAGAAAAGTTTGGAGGAGGAGGAAGGAAAGCAGACCTTATCCCCCCGACAACAGGAGCAGAGATGAGTGGGGCTGTGCTACTGCTGTCCTGTAGTGGCTGTAGCTATGGTGTTGCATTGTCAGGGGCTTTAACTGCATCCCCCTGTGTCCTCCTAATGTCAGGGAGCAGATACCCCACTTCTGTTTCACCCCAGAGCTCCAACTAAAGTGTCAGACACAGAGGGAGGGTTCAACAATACCCCTGAGGGACCTGCAGGCAATGAAACAGCCAACTCCATTTGGAGAAGAGAAGCCTCAGAGGATCGTAATTTCCTCCCTACCTCACAGTTCAGAAGAAACCAACCCCGCAGGGTACAGACCCAGCCGGAGGGGGTTTGATCCCATCCTCTTACGCTGCACTGAGACAGAAATTGTCAAAACCAGCTCAATTATCACCTTCAATGCAGCTTCTTTCTCAAGGCAGGGCAGCTGCCCGACTTGTCTCCATCCTTGTTAATCCTCACAGTACAGGATTTTACCATTCCCAGTCTCTCCAGCTCCAGGCGAATCTTCCCGCTTGCCATCTGTTTTCTTCACCTTGAGGAGCAATAACCTTCCCGGAGCCCAGAACCTTCTCTTTCTTCCCAGAGCCCAGAACCTTCTCTCTCAGCAGCACTGGTGCAGCTCCTGACAATCCCAGATGGAGAAGAATGAAGAAGAGGGGGGGAGAAGAGGAGGGGAGAACGGAGAGAGAGAGCAACCACCTTTCTTTTCTACTTTTTAAACTCAAAATTTGAAGCTTTCCTGCAGAAAACCCTGCAATCATCCTGATAGCTTCCCCTCAGCTTCTCAAGCAGAGCCATCTCCTCATGGTTGTTTCTCTGTCCTCTCACAGGTTTTGAGATCACCATCGACCACCCACACACCCACGTGGTGAAGTGCACACAGCTTGTGCGAGGTAAGTGATGGCAGCCGCTGCTTCTACTCCTCAGAACCTCTGCTCTGGGGGGAGAGGAGCAGGGAAAAAACCCTGGGAGAGAGTCCAGCCAGTCCTTCTCTGTGCAGTTATGATTAGAGATGGCTGCTCATGCACAGCCATGGTCTCATGGCACTGGAACTCTGGTGTCTTGGTGCTCAGATGGTGCTGGGAATGTAACTGGGTGGGGGATGGTGAGAAGCCCCCTAAATTAATACTTTAAATTGGCCCTGGGGTGCTCTAAGGTGGCTGCAGGGGTCTCTCAAATGGCCCTAAAGGGCTCTAGAGTAGCCCTGGGGTGCTCTAACGTGGTCCTGAGTGGCTCTGGTATGGTTCCAGGGGACTCTAGAGTAGCCCTGAAGGGCTCTCAAATATCAGGATCCTGCAGTCTGACTCCCTGTTTCTCCCTTTTCTCTTGCAGCCAGCAAGGACTTGGCCCAGACATCCTATTTCATGGCTACCAACAGGTTATTATTTTACAGTTGTTTCCTATTTGAACCAAGAGGGGGGGTTTGTCTGGAGCCATCGTGATCCCAGTGTGACTCCCCTGAGGGCATCAATCAGCCTCGGGATCAACTGGGGGATCACTTGGTTGGATTCTGGAGGAGCCAGTAGCCCTGTTGGCTACTAAATAGAAATGAGGAGGCAACTGGGCTACTCAGGAATTGCATTTGCTATGATTATGGGGTGGTTAGATGGGAAAGGGTTTCAAAAATCCCAAACCCAGCAGGTAGATCTCACTCAAATGGGAACTTTTAAAAGGTCTTGAGGACCCTGTTGGATGGGTTTTGCTGGCCTGAGTGCTATGCAGGTGGTCTGTGTCCCAAAGAAGGAGAAGGGGAGGGGTATGAGGAGAGAAAATGAGGGGGTTTGGCCTCTGCAGCTGGATCCCCAGCCCTGTGAGCAGAGACTCTAGCTCCTCGTTGGGTTTCACCCTGAGAGATCAAAGCGGTTTTGTTGCTGGATTCTCCCTGTGAGGCCTAGGCCAACCCTTTCAATGGGTTCCTCCCTAACAGGAGGTTGGAGCAAGGCTGCTGCTGGTCTCTTCTCCCAAATTTCCTGATGCTAGGACAAGGGGAAAAGGCCTCAAGTTGCATCAAGAGAGGGTTAGATTTGATCTGAGGAAGAAGTTTTTTCTTGAGGGAGTGGTTGGGCACTGGAACTGGCTGCCCAGGGAGCACTTGAGGCCATGGTCTGAGGGTTATGGAGCTGTTGGGATGAGGGATGAACTGAATGGTCCTGTAGCTCCTTCCCAGCCATGAGGATTAGATGGTTCTCTGCTTCTCTGCACTGGTGAGACACTACCTGGAGTCCTGGGTCTAGTGCTGGAGTCCCCAGCATCAGAAGCACATAGAGCTCCTGGAACTGGAGAGCATCTGCAGTGCTCAGAGAGCTACAGCACCTGCCCTGTTAGGACAGGCTGGGCAAGGTGGCATTGTTCAGCCTGGAGAAGAGGAGGCTCCCAGGTGATCTCAGAGCAGCTTTCCAGTAGCTGAAGGGGGCTCCAGGAAACCTGGGGGAGTGCTGGCTGCATAGGGAGAGGCCAAGGGGAAAGGGTTCCGGACTGGAAGTTGGACATGAGGAACAAATTCTTTACTGGGAGGGTGGAGAGATGCTGCAACAGGCTGCCTAATGAAGTTGTGGCTTCCCCATCCCTGTTGAAGGCCAGGTTGGCTGGAGCCCTGAGGAACCTGATCTAGTGAAGGTGGCCCTGCCTGTGCAGGGGAGTTGAGACTGGGAGATCTTTAAGATCCCCTCCAACCCCAGCCATTCTGTGATTCGGTGTTTTAATGAAAATATCACCTCCTGAATTGCCGATGGAGGGCAAATTGGGGCAATTAGTGCTTGGAAATTGGGGTTCTGTGGAAGAGCTTGAGGAAATGAAAGAATGAGAGGTAAAATGAGGTGGTTTAGGTGCTGTTGATGCTCCCAAACCCTGACTGGGGTCAGTTATTCCTTTCCTTTTGCTGCCTCCTCTTTGCAAAGATGTGGGAGAGCTGTTACTTGAAGGTTCTCTGTAGCTGCAAAGGGCACCCTGTGGGTTTGTAGCACTGAGGGAAGATGCTGTGAGGATTTTGTAGGTGAAAGCATCTTCCAAAGATTGCAAAAAACACAAGGTTGATGTTTTAACTGCAAGGAATCCAGCGAGAAAGGAAAGAAAGCAGCTGAACAGCCTCCCTTGGGGCTTCAGGTGATGCTGTGAGCTGCCTGGTGGAGGTGATTCAGAGATGAACTGGACCTGTTGGGGCATGTGTTTCACTTTGATTTGGGTATTGTTACGGGGCAGAGTTGATGCTCTTTGGGCACCTTCACTTCTGGGTAAAAGCTCTGACAGCCACCTGAACAGGAGTCAGCGGGGTGGCCAAGAAGGCCAACAGCATCCTGGCCTGGATCAGGAGGAGGGTAACCAGCAGGAGAAGAGACATAATTCTCCCCCTGTACTGGGCACTGGTTAGGCCTCCCCTCGATTACTGGGTCCAGTTTTGGGAGCCACAGGATTGGAAGGACATTGAGGGGCTGGAGCTGGGCCAGAGAAGGGCAATGAGGCTGGGGAGGGGGCTGGAGAACAGGGCCAGTGAGGAGTAGTTGAGTGAACTAGGCTTATTGAGTCTGGAGAAGAGGAGGCTGAGAAGAGACCTCACTCCTCTCTACAGCTCCCTAACAGGAGGTTGTAGCGAGGCTGCTGCTGTGGTCTCTTCCAAATTCCTCAAGCTAGGATGAGGGGAAATGGCCTCAAGTTGGGTCAGGGGAGAGTTAGACTGTATCTTAGGGAAGAAGTTCTTTACTGGGAGAGTGGTTGGGCACTGGAACCAGCTGCCTAGGGAGGGGGTGGAGTCCCTATCCCTGGAGCGGTTTAAAAACTGAGTAGCTGGAGCACTTGAGGCCATGGTCTGGGGGTTAGGGAGCTGTTGGAATGAGGACTGGACTGAATGATCCTGGAGCTCCTTCCCAGCTGTGAGGAGTCAATGATCAATGAATTTCTTGGGGTTGGGCTTCTCCAAATGCAGATAACCTCAGTGTCCATGAAACAGCTTCCGGCTTAGAGGCTGGAGATGCAGATGTCTATCTCTTCACTGTTAACTAAAGCAAGCAGGGTGAATAAGTAACAGATCAGCAGCCCCAGAGATGCTCCTGTTTGCACCGAGCTCTCTCCCAAAGCGCTGAGTTGTGAGTGGAATGAGGGGCAGATCCTGCTCTCAACTTTGCTCTGTGGTTTCTGAGGCTTTGACTTTTCACCCTGGATCCTGCTGTTCACAGAGCTCCCTAGATCTTGCCTCTGCTCCCTGAGCTGACTCCTGACTACTTCAATTCCTAGAGGTGGCTCAAGCTCCCCTGGAGCTGCTCCCAGTGCCCTAGTTGTTCCCAGTACAAAATCCTTTGGGAAAGACCCTTCCTGAAGCCAAAGATGGGGGGTCTGTTTACTCCTGAACACCATCCTTGGAGCTACACGTGGATGCTTCTCAGAGAGCAGAGCCCTCTGCAGCAGCGGTTGAGAGCTGGCAGGGAACACAGCCACTCTCTTCCCCCCCAAGCTTGGATAGCTTGTCAGGGTGACTGCACCCACAGTTATCTGCAGCAGAGCAGGGGATGGAGCAAACAAACTGGTGCAGTTGGATAAGAGATGCCCAGACCAGTAGGACTCTACTGGGGGTTGAAGAGGGACTGGTTGACAACTGGCTGAACAGGAGCCAGCAGGTGGCCCAGAAGGCAAATGGCATCCTGGCTTGGATCAGGCAACCAGCACAAGAGGGCAGGGCCAGAAGCTGCCAGGGGAGGTTTAGGTTGGATGTTAGGAAGCCCTTCTTCCTGGCAAGGGGGATCAGAGCCTGGAATGGACTGCCCAGGGCAGTGGTGGAATCACCATCCCTGGAGGTGTTAAAGGACAGACTGGAGGTGGCCCTGAGTGCCCTGCTCTGGGTGATGGGGTGATGAGGGGCCATGGGCCGGACTGGATGATCCCAGAGAGCTTCTCCAGCCTCGGTCATTCTGGGATCCTGTGAACTGGCAGGGCCTTTTTGGTTTTTTTTGTTTTTTGCTCCCCTCACCTTGTGCAGCGGTTGGGAAGTGCTGGAGTGTTGAGAGCTTGGGGAGTTCATGGCTTTCTGTTTCTCTCTCCCTGCTGGCGACTGTTCAGCCTGCACCTGACCACCTTCAGCCTGCAGTACACCCCTCCCGTTGTGGCCTGCGTCTGTATCCACCTGGCTTGTAAATGGTCCAACTGGGAGATCCCAGTCTCCACGGACGGGAAGCACTGGTGGGAATACGTTGATGGCACTGTAACTCTGGAGCTCTTAGATGGTAAGTTTGTTTTTGGGGAGCCAGGGGTTCTTTTTACCCCCCCTCCAAAACACAAAAGCTCTTCCATGGGTTTTTACTGGTCACAACGTGGCCGCTGGGCCAGCTGATAGGCTCTCAGGTCTTGCCAGGTTTTTTTTTTTCCAGTGCAGCAGCAGCTTCTGTGGTCCAAGCAGAGGGTGCAGAGTGTGAGAGGAGATGTAAATGTCGCTCAGTGATCTTTTCCCCTCCTGGATTAGCTCCATCTCATTGGTAGCTTCATTGCTTGGTGATCGGGGGTTGTCCTGATGGCTCTCTGCTGCTCTCCCTACCTCTCTGACCTTCCTTTTGGCCCTTTTTTGTGTCTCCTCTGCAGAACTGACCCATGAATTCCTGCAGATCCTTGAGAAGACTCCCAGCCGCCTCAAACGGATCCGGAACTGGAGGGTAAGGATGGGCTTGGGGCTGGAATTCTTCTGGGGGTCTGTTCTGTTCAGCAGCTTCATTGGTGACATGGGTGATGGGGTCAAGTCTGCCCACAGGAAAGTCACAGATGACAGCAAGTTGAGGGGGAGAGTTGATCACTAGAAGGGAGGAAGATGCTGCAGAGGGACCTGGACAGGCTGGGTCAGTGGGCTGAGGGCAATAGGATGGGGTTTGACAGGGCCAAGGGCTGGGTCCTACACTTTGGTTACAGTAACTTCCTGCAGCTACAGACTAGGGAAAGGGGCTGGAGGGCAGCCTGACAGAGAGGGACCTGGCAGTGCTTGTTGACAACCAACTGAGCAGGTGCCAGTAGGGTGCCCAGATGGCCTGGAAGGCAAATGGCATCCTGGCTTGGATCAGGACTGAGGTGGCCAGCAGGAGTGGGGGTGGGATTGCCCCCATGTACTGGGCACTGGGGAGGCTTCCTCTTGAGTACTGGGGGCAGTGCTAGGCCATTCACTGCAAGAAAGAGATGGAGGGGCTGGAGTGGCTCCAGAGGAGCAACGAGGCTGGGGAAGGGACTGGAGGAAAAGACTGATGGGGAGAGGCTGAGGGAGCTGGGGGTGTTTAGCCTGGAGGAGACCTTCTCCCTCTCTCCAACTCCCTGAAGGGAGGCTGCAGTGAGGGGTGGGGCTTGGCCTCTTTTCCCCAGGGACTGGTGATAGCAGAGGAAATGGAGTCAGGTGGAGCCAGGGGAGGGTCAGGTTGGATCTGAGGAAAAACTCCCCAGGAAGAGTGGGGAGGCCTTGGAACAGGGGCTACCCAGGCAGGGTGGGGAGGCACCATCCCTGCAGGGTTTCAGGCAGTGGGCAGCCAGGAGGTTTGAGGGGATGGGTTAGTGGTTGGGAGTTGTAGGGTGAGCAGTTGGACTGGAGGATCCTGAAGATCTTTTCCAACCTGGACAATTCCCTGATTCTCTGTTTCCAACCTCACAACCTTGGCTGAACCCACCACTGGTAACTGTTCCAGGCTTCAGTTTCCCCTCTGATTAAAGACTGAGGGCTGAGGAAGAGTTGTTGTTGGTTGGGGTTGGTCATCAACCAGGAGCATCTGCAGGGCAGCTGCTCAGCAGCCGGAGCCCAGTCCCTTCCCCTTTCCCAGTTCTGATAACTCAGTGTGGAAAGGTTGGGTGTCTCCGTGGGTTAGCTCTACCCTCACCCTACTGAGCCACATCATTGCTCTGTGCCTCAGTTTCCTCTCTGGTTCAGGGCTGTGGGGTTCACAGACTCCTGTGTGAGGAGATGGGTTGGTGGCTGGGAGTTGTAGGGTGGGCAGTTGGACTTGATGATCCTGAAGGTCTCTTTCAACCCTGCTGATTCTCTGGCTGAGCTGGGTGGCAGCAGCAGGCTCAGTGACACCCCCCACCCTCCCCCTCTCCCAGGCCTCTCAAGCAGCCAGAAAATCTAAGACCGATGACCATGGTGATGATGAGAACCTGTCGGAGCAGACCATCCTCAACATGATCTCGAGGAACAACAGCTCCGACATGAACATTGCCGGCCTCCTCAGCATGTCCACCTCCTCCACTGCCACAGCAGGGCCGTCCCTTCCCTCTGCAGCCAACTCCCCCGGTGACCCCAGTGGAGCAGAGCTCTCCCAGCCTGACCATTGGCACCCTCCGGCTAAACTGGAGTTGAGTCAGAGCCACAGGACTAATGAAAGCTCGGCAGTGGCTAGCGAATCTCATCCTTTACAGCAAGATGGTGCTGGTTACCCGAAGCCGAGTGGCAAGAACCCTCCGTCGGCTAAAGTTTCCCTCAAGGAGTACCGGGCCAAGCGTGCAGAGGAGCTGGCAGCGCAGAAGAGGCAGCTGGAGAACATGGAGGCCAATGTGCGCTCCCAGTATGCCTACGCAGCCCAGAACCTACTGGTCCAGCAGCAGCGTGAGAGGGAGATCCAGCAGGACAACACTCCCTCCCCTATCATCCTCAAACTGCCCATCGGCGGCTCTGAGAACCCTGAGCGTCCTTCCAGCTTGGAGAAGGGCGATAAAACCTCGGCGCTGAAGCTGAGGCTCCCGGTGGCTACTGGAGGTGCTGAGAGGGCACTCTCTTCTAAGCAGGAGGAGATCAAGATGAGGATCAAGATGCCCACGGACCGGCACAGCTCCTCAGAAGAAAGCAGCGGCAGCGCTGGTGGTGGTGGAGGCGGCAGCAGCAAGGGCCGCGAACACAAGGAGAAACACAAAGGTCATTCCTCAAACCACCATCACCACCACCACAACCACCACTCGCACAAACACTTGCACCCTCCCCAGCTCGGCCCTGGCCCCAGCGGGGTGACTAGCAAGCGGCTAGGAGACTCTAAACACAGTAGCCAGCCTGGAGCTGGCCCTCCCCACAAAAGCTATGGTCCCCTCGGTTCATCCCGCAAGAGGCCGCTGCTGGAGGAAGCATCGAGCAGCAGTCACGAGCACCAACCCAAACTGGGCAAAGTATCCAAAGGCCCAGGCCTCCCCTTCCCCTACCCCCATCTCCCTGGGGCTACGCACAGCTCTGATTCGGCTGCCATCCTGCCCTTAGCTCCAGCTCCTCCTAAAACTCGGCTTCCTCACAGCAAATCGGACAAGGGACCCCCAGGGGGTGCGAACGGGCACAATCCCAATCAGCCCAGTGACTACCAGGATACAGTGAACATGCTGCACTCGCTGCTGAGTGCTCAGGGCATGCAGCCCCCTGGGCAGCCCCCCACCTTCGAATTCCACTCCTACGGAGACCTCCTGCCCCCACCTCCCCGCCCTTCCAGCTCTTCCAGAGCTGCTCCCAACACGGACAAACCCCGACCACCCCCTCTGCCCTCAGAACCACCCCCACCGCTGCCCCC
>JAOXOE010000161.1:0-15349 GCA_028565055.1 Phoeniculus purpureus
CCCTCAAATATTTGTAGACATTAATAAGGTCACCCCTCAGTCTCCTCCAAGCTCAAGAGACCCAGCTCCCTCAGCCTCTCCTCATAAGGGAGATGTTCCACTTCCTTCATCATCGTCATTGCTCTGTGCTGGACACCCTGCAGCAGCTCTGTGTCCTTCTTGAACTGAGGGGCCCAGAACTGGACACAGGACTGCAGCTGTGGTCTCACCAGGGCAGAGCAGAGGGGGAGAAGAACCTCTCTCGATCTGCTAACCACCCCTTTTCTAAGGATGGAATGAGTGAGGAGGGATTCTCTCCACTCCCACTGGAAGTCACTGGGAGTTTGGCGCCTCGTTTCCATTTGTGCCTTTGGAAAGTCCCCTTCTGACTGACTCACTATTTGTGCTGGTGGCTGAGGGCACGGTGGCACAATGTGGTTTTCAAACCATTTGTTTCCTTGGGCTCAAACCCGCTGGCAACAAACCTTGACTGGCAGAAATCACCGGGGCTGGCTGACGTGAGGTGAGGTTGTGAGGACAAAAACCCAAAGGAAGAGAGAGGCACAGGATGAGCAGAGATGAAAAGGACTGTGGAAATAAATGAGCTTTGTTTCAGCATTTGAATGGACTTCACCCAGTTGTCAAAAGACTTTCTGCCGGTCTCTAATGTTTCTGAAACGCTGCGCCTCGTCTCTGAGAGCTCGGTGCCAAGAAAAGCTGTCGGCCACTCCAGCAATTATCAGATCCCAAAGGGAAGCTGCCTAATGATTTCTCTGCAGACAACTTGGTCTCTCAGTTTTTGTGCTTTGCCAGAGCAATTCCAGCCCAGCGAAGCCATTGAGGCTCTGCTTTGTTCCTTAATGCTCAATGAATATTCTGGAAACGCAGTTAGTCACTGCCACCTCTGGATACACTGAGCCTGCACCTTCGGCAGGGAGAAATGTAATGAAGTATAACGAGGGTCAGTGTAGAGCCTGGCATCTGGGCAGGAACATCCCCAGGGACCAGTACAGGCTGGGGACTGACCTGCTGGAGAGCAGTGTAGGAGAAAGGGACCTGGGGGTCCTGGTGGCCAGCAGGATGACCAGGAGCCAGCTGTGTGCTCTTGTGGCCAAGAGGGCCAACAGCATCCTGGGGTGGATCAGAGTGGGGGTGGTTAGCAGATCGAGAGAGGGTCTTCTCCCCCTCTGTGAGCCAGGCCTTCAGGTGGCTCCTCTCTGCCCTCTTATTTGGAGAAGGGAAGTTCAGAGTTGTTCTGCTTCTGCAGGTGCCCACACTTCAGTGGGGTCCTGCCTGGCATGAAAAATGTTGCACCCACTGGAGCTATGAGTGATTAAGTGTGGTTGCCCTCATTTATTTGAGTGATGGCCACTTAATGGCAGGGTGCACTGCTGGAATTTCTGCCTGGGCTCTCCAGCTTTAAATAATGAGCAAACTCTGGGTTTGCAGCAATTGCCTCACCTAAGGGTGGGAGGCAAAGCGACGCAGAGCTCCTACTGCAGTGCGTGTAAGACAAATCGAACTCAGCCTCACCCTGCCACGTGCTGATGGCGATGGAATGTGATCAAACTGACGTCTCAGGCAGTTGGCACGAGGTCAGCTGGCAGCTCTTGGCCAGACAGAACAGCAGAAGACCAGAAATCACTAGAATCATCAGTTCAGTGCAGGTTAGTGAAGCAGTCATAGAATCATAGAATCATTAGGGATTGGAAGGGACCTCGAAAGATCATCTAGTCCAATCCCCCTGCCACAGCAGGATCGCCTAGACCAAGTCACACAGGAACAACTAAGGTTGGTGTTTATTTTCCTTTTCTTTCTTTGTTTGTGACAAGGAAATGACATCCCTTACAGGACACTTTGCAACATCCCAAAGACTGCAAACGCTAGTTTCCAGTTACTAGACTGCTTTAAGTCATGAAGTAACTATGTCTTACTCTTATTGTCCTTCCTAATGGCCATAAGAATGATTACAAGTGATATCACAATTTATGAGTTTCCCACATTTCATTGGATTAACATCTATTTCCACTGCTAAAAGACTGTCCTTTTAATACTGATCAGGTGGCTTGAGCCTCTGCTGATGACCGAGTGGTACCCTCTTTCTTATACACAAGTGCACTGTCAGGGTATAAATGTTAAGATGGCTGTTCATAGACACTATTTCCAAAGCTGTTTTGTCTTCTTTGTAAATGAGATTGAACTTACAATTTTTAGCCTTTTGACTTGCACTGTTTGTTCCTGCTGCTTTTTACTTCTTTTCATCTCCCTCTTTTGTCTCCCTGTGACCACTACAAATCCCTGGTGTGAATTGCCTATGTAAAGATGTATTTCATGGATGGATAAAGGCCCAGATCAGGTTATTTCATTAGGACACAGCAAAACGTCTTCTGGCATACCTTTAAAAAATCAAGAAATTGAGGCAAGATGGGACCTCTCATTGTGTTAGAAGCCAAAATATATTTATTGTCCAGATGTAATTTCAGTTTTATTGCCCAGATCACAGGTCATTGGTTAGCAGATGCTGGGCAGGGAATCTAGCCGGTCAGCTAATAGCCTCCCCACTGCTGAAATTAACTAACAGTCAAAAGGTTTAATAACCAAAGGTCACAATAGGCTGTTTGAAGAGTTGGTAGGAATCCAGCTGACAAATTATCTTCTTCTGTTCTGGAGGAAATGCTGCCTCACCTCCCTCCATGATACAAAAAGAGAATTAGAAAAGTAAACTCTTATTTCAGGCCAAAAAGTTGATGTTCACAGCTTGCTAACCTCTTCTAAGGAGTGTACTTCCTGTCCTACACTCGTGCCTGTGCTGTTCACTCCAAAAGATTATCAAATCGGCAAGCGAAGCAAAGGCAGTGATTAATGGATTAGGAGTGAACGGAGATTTAGAGGTTTATTTTTGGAAAAAGGATTTGAGACTATCAAACAAAAGATACCGTGCATGCATGCAGAACGCTTGTAGTAGTCGGTCTTGCATTCGCGTTTCGGCTATTCTCCCGGTCTATCACTACAGGGTTAACAAAAGTGTCGTGGGCTGATTTTGGAGGGCCGGCCCCAGACATGACAGGCACATTGGAACCAACTGTATTCCTTCTCCTGGCATGTACCAGAGAGTATGCACCCCCTTTGTGCACTTTTGGTGATGGGCAGGGTGCCTCTGCTGGCTTACTGTCTCCCTGCTGGCTGATGGACTGTTACACGTTTAGATGCAGAGGTTTGTGTGCTCAGGAATTGGGTGAAACGTTTGTCCCCTCTTTCCTTTCACCCATAACTCCTTCCTTCCTCTACTGTGTTTTTTTTTTTTTCCTTTTCCTCACTCCAGATCCAGTCCTTTGGGACTTGGACGATTTATTCCCACACTCACTATTTTTCTTCACTCTTGTATTTGCTCTCTTTTTGTTATTTTTCTTTCTTCACCTTTTTTCCCCTCCTGGTTTCCACATGGCCACTAACTGGGGCTGCTGCTTGTGGGGTCAGGTTTTTTTTCACTTCTCCCACTGTTATTAGTCGAGGGGCAAAGGGGTTAAGTGGGGAAACTGCTTTGTTTTGTTTTCATGAGCTGTTTCCTACACATGTCCTGTGGCACTGTTTTTTCTTTCTTTTTTATTTCTAACTGAACGTATTGTTCTTGTCAGTAAAACCTGTTTTCCCTTTTCTTCAATATAAATCTGTCCCTGCTTTTTTTAATGTTTGCATACCCTGGGAGATCTAAACCAGGACAAAAAGCTATCACAGTTAGTATTAGAATTTTCTAAAAGATTATGATATCAGAATTTACCATGAAATTATACCAGCCCATCAGTCTTGAGTCTAATTCCTAGAGGCACATAGAAATACATTTTGTCACCTCCTCTGTTAACTTCATCATTCCCATCTAAAATGCCAAGAAAATGACAATCTACAGCCTTGATAAGTTGCTAGTGATTAGAGTTAAAAAAATGACCATTACTGAAAATGAATGTTTCATGCTTATTAAAATTACTTTTTTTCCCTTTAAATATTTCCCCTGAAGTAGGCAGAAGCTTATTTTGTGCACTTTTAAAGATGGCCTTAAAAGCATACAGAATTATTGAGAGACCTCCAAGGTCATCTAGTCCAACTGTCTACCCAACACCACCATGTTTTCAAGCACCACCATGTATTCAAGAGCTAGAAATACCAAGGTCTGAAGAAAATACTACCATTAAGGAACAGTTCCAAGCAGCGAGGAGGGGGACAAAATTAAAATTTACTGTGAGTGAAGGCTGGGAAGAGAAGAGATGTAAAGAGAAGTAATTCCAGAGCTATGTTTCTGATGGAGCAGTTTGGATTACTAGGTGAGACGTGTTGGTTTGAACATAGATGAACCGATCAATAAATGATTCTAGGAGTGATTCTCTTACTTCAAGATACATATCACATTTAGATTAGCATGAATGAATCTCTAGAAATTCTTCTCTCCATTCTGGGCTCTCATGAAGGAAGCCTTAGGTAATGAGATCAGGCTTAGACCTCCAAAATTTAGACAACTGAAGTTAGGTGAGATGAATCACATCCTTATTTGTGATAAACTGGTCCTCAACTAGCCCAGCTCAAAGGGACACGCACAGCTCATTCGGGTAATAGAACAGATACGAGTCCCACTCTATCAACAAGAGAAACATTTGGAACGGCATTGCTGCTCAACATAGTACCTAATAATTAATTACCATTACGGATGTTGATGTAATATATAATTCCCACAAAAATTACTGGTGCTTTGGTTGCAGATGACCAAACTTACTTGCTGCAAACATTCGGTGAATGAGACTTTTGTAAGGTGTGGCCTCAGTGTTCCCATTTAGGCAACAGCTTCGCCAACTGGAATGTCATGAAATACTTCAGAAACGGGAATATGTAAAACTTTTCGAGGCAGGTGAAGAGCTATTCCAAATTCAGACTTTATCTGCACTAGCAGAGCAATTTCGGTGTGGGCTCCTGAGATGAGCATTATGTTAGCATCCCTTTAAAACTCTTCCTTTTCCTAGTCAGCATTTTTTCCCTTTTAGTCCCACACTTCCCTTGGCCAATTACATTAATGTGTGTTTGTCAATACTGAATTTCATTTGCTGCATAACAGCTCAGAGCCCAGCAAATCTTGTTGAATTTTCCTTGCCTCTTAAGCCTGAGTTCTTGCATCTCCCCAGCTCTGTGTTGTCAGCAAAACTTAACGCATTTACAATCGGTCTCTTGATCTAGGGCAATTACAGAGAGAAGCAATAGCAGGTGCAGCGAGCTTAACAAGAGACGGATGTTGTACTATCATTGTGGTCTCCAATCCTGTGTTAGTATCAGGGTTGTCAAATTGGTTCAAATTAAATTGACATGGTGGTAGAGTAGGTATCACATAGTTGTTATAAATCTGAGACTTTCTTGGCTGTAATGCTCTGAGAGGAGACAAGGAGAAGGAGACAAGCATGTGCAGAGGCAGCACAGGAAAGTGAGTGAGGGATAAAAAGAGAGGAAAAAAAAAGGCTTCAGCAGGCTCCTTGCTACACCTGTGGATTGTCGTAAGAAGAAAACTGGTGAGGACACACGCAGTTCAGAGCACAGTAAATGCATACATCACTATGTAATAATTTTTGCTAGACAATGAGCCAGTTAGCATTTATAAAGGATGAAAATCACGGAATCACACAACATTAGGAAGCTTGATGTTTTTTCTCATCAGGCCACACCCTGGAATGCAGAGACCTTATCTGACAGCATTTGGAGCACTTTCCTGGTAAGAAGGAAAGAGGTGAAGAAGAAATTTTGTCTGTTTCTCCCATATTTTGAGTGATTCCTCCAGGTTATTATGCTAATACAGAACTGGCTTTCTCTAACTGTAATCGAATACTTTGAGAGATTTTATTCTTTTAGCATTCAGTAGACTCTACAAGAGTACTTTTGATGCATCAAGCTGATCAAATGGATATTCTTTCTATGGGGTAGGCAAAAGTTAAAGAGCCTATCAGATGGGTACATTGCCAGGCACATGCAGCGAGAGAACTCTGATCCCTCAAATGAGCCTAATGGAGTGTAGGCTGTTCACAAACAAATCCCATCTGAGGGAAAACACATTTTTCTTGATGGTTTATTAAAGACTGGAAAACCAGTCTATGAAGGTGAGAAAGGTTTCCAAAATACTTCTAACAGTAGATTTTTTTTAGACTGACTATTATTTTAAAATTAACATTAGAAATAATTTTTAAAATAAACATTAAAGAATTCTAAATGTTTTAACCCAATTCCACATCAGAAAGAAAACTCACGAGGCGATGGGGTTTTTTTACCGAATTAAGGCAATGCCAAAAAGACTGAAAAATATTAAGCTAGATAAAGGAGTTTAGTTGTGATGGAATACACAGACCATAACATAAAGAAAATGATCAGCTGAAATGTATACTGTGGAAATACTTGGTTGGCTTGTGAATCTCCTAGGGAATGTTGGGATATTGTCCAGCAGATGTTTCATTGTTCAGACATTTAAAACTAGATCAGGAAAAGCAATAGGAAAGCAACTGCAGTGAATAATCATTCAAAAAATGGATAAAATTGCCATTGGAACAGATGAACTGATTCAATGTGCCTTATTAAATATTAAATATTTGATTGCTCTGAACTTAACACACCCTATAATTCCTTGAAACTTGTTTGTGTGTTCTTAAGGTGTTCCTGAATGGAATAAATAGTAGGAATGTGAATTTAGTTCAAACCTATCAGTAGATTATAACTTTTGGATATTTAACTAAGAATTGTTAAAACTGTGTTTTGATAAGGTCACTGTCCATGTTGTGGCATAGTTCACTGTTGTCAATCACCTCTGATATGTTTTATTAAAGTGTGTGTGTATATATATATATATATACAAAAAGTTCAATGCAAGAGTTATTTCTTCTGTCCCATTCACATTGCCATCCTCCACGTCACATATATTTACAACCACATCAGTAAATCTCTTGTTTTTTTATGCCCCCACCCCATCAATAGGATTTAGAAGATATTATAGTCTCTGTCCCATGAAAAATAAACATACATCGGGTACCATCAACCAAGAAACTCAAGACAGAACACTGAAGCATAAATTATACTTTCCTGTCAAGACACTGTGATTCATGTGCAAATATGGGCGTGAGGACTGTGTTCGGTGGTATGGCAAAGCTGAAGACTAAAAAGCAGAAAAGAAACTGCACTTCAAAATGAAAATTACAACCCCACCAAATGCAAAACAGAAGGAGAACAGAATCTTAAATAGGTTAGGAGATAACATCAGCTCATTAGCAGTTCTATTACAGCTTACACTGGTTCGTTTTCTCTGAGCACAAGAAAAAAAGTGATATGTTTGTGTCTGTGTGTCTGTGTATGGAGGGAAGTAAATTAGGCAGACATAGCACAGGTTATTTTAGGAGAGTCAGAAAATCTTAATGCACCCTTTAAGGCAGCTAGGGGTCACAGCAGGGAAGAATGCTGAAGCTGATATTCTAAAATGTCGGTGTATCTTGGGTGGACCCATGTCTACTGACCATAACCCCTTCCTATTTTAAAACCATGCTGTTCAAAGTTAAGAACAGTTCCAGACAATTGGGAGGCAGGGCTTTGCTCCTGCACACTGCGCTACAGCAATCAAGGTCATGATTGTCACAGAAATCTGTCAAAGCAGAACAAAGGAAATAATACAGAATCTAATTACTTCAATTTATAAAATAAAATACACCATTCTGAAAGGTGGTGTTTCTTTTTTCAGATTTCCTTAGAAGAAATGAAGTAGCCGCAAGGACAAATTTGAGATGATACAGTACTAAAGAGAAAAAATCCATTCCCACTTTCACAGAATCACAGAATCACAGAACATTAGGGTTTGGAAGGGGCCTTGAAAGATGATCCAGTCCAATCCCTCCGACACAGCAGGATCCCGTAGGTCAAGTTCCACAGGAACATAGCCAGGCAGGTTTTAAACGTCTCCAGAGAAGGAGACTCCACAATCCACCTGGGCAGCCCCTTCCAGTGCTCTATCACCCTCAAGGGAAAGAAGTTCCTTCTCATATCAATGTGGGACCTCCTCTGTTCCACCTCACACTCAATGCCCCTTGTCCTATCACCGGGTGCTACTGAGCAGACCCTGGCTCTCTCCTCCTAACACTCACCCTTCACATATTTATCAGTATTCATGGGGTCACCCCTCGTTCTCCTCTTGTCCCAACTCAAAAAACCCAGCTCCTTCAGCCTTTCCTCATCAGGGAGATGTTCTCCCTTCACCATCTTTATGGCTCTGTACTGGACTCTCTTAAGCAGTTCTGTGTCCTTCTGGAACTGACACAGATTTAAAACAAAAAACTCAATGATACAAACCATCCTGTGAGACAGGAACAACCTGGACTTATCCTTCCTCACATCACTGTCACACAGGCAGAGATGTGTGTGCAGAACCCACAAGAAAGTGTTCTCACTGCTGTGACCACCTTCATGCTGGAACAAAGAACCACGACCACAATGCTGCTCCAGTCTCAGATTTGATGGAAGGAAACTGTAGGCAACAGTCTGTACTTTAAAGCTTTTATTTTTGCTAATAGATGCTACCTTGAAAGGTCCAGGAACTCTGTTTGCATAAGATCTCATTGCTATTGTCTCAGTGATAACAAGTCAATATGTATCAGCTTAGTAAAATGAAGACTGAACAACAGCAGCATGCAAATATTAAAGTAAGATCAGCGTGAGACAGAGAATTGATTGTGGACAACAGAAAAGTGTCTTGAAAGATTTAATGGAATACCAAAAGGAAGAAGCAATGAGTTTCCAATGACAGGCTCAAATAAGATGAAAATCATGAAAATACATATAATTATTATTTACTTCGGGATTACATTCGTGAGGTTGCTTATTTACAAACATTGGAGGTGGTAGAATTGCCGTCCTTGGATGTGTTTAGAACTCATGCAGATATGATGCTTAAGGACAACCTCCCTTATGAGAAGAGGATGAGGGAGCTGGGTCCCTTGAGCTTGGAGAAGATGAGACTGAGGGGTGACCTCATTAATATCTATAAATATGTGAAGGGTGGGTGTCAGAAGGATGGAGCCAAGCTCTTCTCAGTGTCACCTAGTGATAGGACAAGGGGCAATGGGTGTAAGCTGGAACATAGGAGGTTCCGCATAAATTGGAGAAGGAACTTCTTCACAGTGAGGGTTATGTGGCACTGGAACAGGCTGCCCAGGGGGTTGTGGAGTCTCCTTCTCTGGAGACATTTAAAATCCAAACATATATGTTCCTGTGTGACTTGGTCTAGGTGATCCTGCTGTGGCAGGGCAATTGGACGAGGTTATCTTTCGAGGTCCTTTCCAATCCCTAATGACTCTATGACGAGGTTTAGTGGTGGTCATGGCAGAGTCACTTTAGTGGTTGAACTCAATAATCTTAAAGATCTTTTCCAACCTAGACAGTTCTGTCATTCTGTGATTCTATGAATATAGACAACAGAATGTGTTTCTGTGATGAGATTAATGCACTTAATTATCTTTGAATTTTTGGCTTGTAGTATTTAATCACTAGGAAGAGAACACTTTGGATGGTTCATGCTTTTGAGAAACAAGGTACATTTTCATCTCCTGGGTCCTGACACACCAGCTTGGGTATGGGTGAGCAGACTTAGCTCTCTTCTGATTAAAATATAGGTGAAGGATCAGCTAAATGATAAAATGTGATAACTTACTAATTTTGATGGACTGACACTATGCAAACCACTGTAATAAAAGCATTAGATAATAGATGTTTACTTGCTTAGAAGAAATATTGGCATAAGTTTAATGTCCTTTCATGCTTCTAAGAAGAATTACTGACCTTAGAGACAAATAAGTATTAGAGAACTTCATCTAGTGTAGGTGGTGAGATGCATCTTAGTAGATGCATTTCTTCTCTAACCAAGCCAGAGTAGTTGTAATGCATGTCATTAGGGCAAAGAAACATGGCTTTAGATGATAGTCTCAGTGTGAAAATCAAAGCACACATCCTCTGATTTGCAATGTATTTCTGTCCTTTTTGGATGATAAAAGATGATGTGACTCCATGGGGAAGCCTGAGCAGGTTAACATGAAAGAAAAATAAAAAACAGAATAAAAAATGTAAAAAGGAAAAAAAATAAAAAAAAAGAATAAAAATAGAGATGAGAAATAAAAAAATAAGGAAAAATTTATAAAGCAAAAGAATGAAAAATAAAATATTAAAAAAAGAAAAAGAAAAATGGACATCATTAGCAAGTACTTGAAAAGTGCTTCTTGCTCAGCAACTACCTGAGTTAAAGAGTTTGGAGGCTAGAGGAATCTGGAAAGATATTATCATGCTTAATTGCATAACTTACCATAGGGTCCGTATGATCAGGTGCACCGCAATGAAGATCCTAGTCACCGTTTATAGGTTTGATGGGATGAAGGATTCTGGACAAAACAAAAATTAATTTTTACAAAGTACATTTCCCTCTCTTACACTGCAACAGTGTCTTCCAGTAACAAGCATTTTATACAGATCTTTAAACCTCAAAGAAAAAATACCTTAGTTTCCTTATGAATTACCAGGAAAGTTATGCATCATTTTGGACTCAGTTTTTGTGGAGTAATTTACTCTTGCCCACTTAGCATTGAATTGTTGATTAATCAGGAAATATTTTCAGCACTTCATGACAAATATATGCAAGAATCTGATTTAGATCTCAGTTCCAGTAGCATCAATATGGAAGGTCTACCCTCCTGGGATTTATTTTGTCTAGAATTGGCCATTATCCAGTAGTAGTGAAAGACAAGTCCCCTGGAGTATTTCAGAAGACAGAAATAAGAAAACAAACAAACACTGGGAAGCAGTCAAGTCACCACAATGACCTCGCTTCTGTTACATACAAGTGAAGTCTACTAGCTGGTTTACGTGGTGTGCACAGCACCATTTCCCTCTCTCACCAGTGCAGCCAAAGATTTCAGCAAATGAAAAGCAGACTTAAGATGGTACGTAGGGAGAAAAAAACCATCACAAAAAGAAAGGCATTTGAAATAATAAATTTTTAAAAATAACTTATTTGCAAGCCACTTCTGCTTGATGGAAGCTGCTTCAAAGAGCTTGGAATCAAAAGCAGATACTTAAAATGACAGGAGTGAAGGGGACAATGTGGGACCTAGTGTGGGTCAGATAATACCAAGATACTATCTTCTTTATATTTCCAAAGAAGGATCTCTTTCCTGATAACAGTTGTTGGAACAGACTGGATAATTTCATACGATCCACAATGAACTTTAATCCTATGATTTCTGGTGCTACGGTACTATTTTCATTTCAAAGAATTGCTTCAGATTAATAAGAAAATATTCGATGTCCCTCAGCAGAAGTACTATATTTACAAATGAATAAGTTTATTTAAAAGAAATAATTTATAGAGAACCTTGTAAGCAGGTTTTAAAATAATGTCACCAAAATTGAGGCAGACAGATGGAAGCTGGGAAAGCTGAGGTTTCGGAAATGGAAACTGAAATAAAGCTTCAAGGGTGTTGTCCGTATAGTTGAGTCACCATTCCTGGATGTATTTAAAGGTTGTTTGGATGCGGTGTTGGCAGATACGGTTTAGGGGTGAAATTGGTAGAGTAGGGTTAATGGTTGGACTCGATGATCTGAAGAGTCTTTTCCAACCTGAATGATTCTGTGATTCACACACTCTGTTTTGTTGCTGAAACACCGCTATTGATCTGATTTCTTTTTCAGACAAAAAGGGACAGTCATAGAAATATGGATGGGTAGTTTGCTAGAATGTATTTACCTGCATTCTTATGTTCCACTTCTGCAGAAATATGGCCTCGAATGAACTCTTGCTGGTCCAGTAATTTTAGTGTTTGGGTATTCTGAACACACTAAAGTCTCCTTCAGAGGCCCAGTTTCATACCACTCTGGTGAAATATTTTCCCATAGAAATATCTGAAGTTTAAAATCACCGTCTAGATCCCCCTAATTTTTAACAGGGCTGGAAGAAATAATATTCACAGAAAAGCCTCTGGTATCAGTGGATCTGCATGGACTTATGTGGAGTTCTGACTCTTGAATCCTTAGTATCAAAGATGATGATTTTCTTCTCCAGGTTGTGTCCAAAAGGAAATTTAGACCCCATAGTCTAGTGGCCTTGAATATTCGCTGCTGTTAATGATAGGAAAGACACCACTCTAAAGCTGTGTTATTTTTCTATAAAATAACTGTAACTGTCAATAACACCTGAACATGAATTTCCCCTTTTCTTTAGCCGTCTTCATTCTGCCTACGTTTGTGAATCCCTCTGCATGTAACAACCCTTGAACGTACTTTTACCACGCAGACATACTGCTTTAAATTTCATCAAAAATCCGTTCTTCCTGACTGAGTATTAACCGAGATATTGTCTGTATTTTTCCACAGTTAGCTTAATTCTGTAGTATAAAACTGCGGCAATAAAATAGTCCAACTCACCAGCTTTGAACCAGTGTAATTGAGAGGAGAAACTGGTGAAATGGAATTGCACCAATTTTACATCAGGGGAGCTGAGTTTAATCTTCTGATTAAGATTTGAAGTTGATAGCATACAGATGACTTTTGTACTAGCAACCAGATTATTTGTTTGATATTTCCACGATGTCAAAATGCAGGTAGACAAAGACGTTCTGTATGTTCCCAGAATTATAACCTTTTTAAAAAGACAAAGCAGCTCTAGAAGTCTGAATATGTTTTCTCCAGACTTCAGAGACAATAGTCATGTTTATCAGTGCTTACACACAAACACAACCTGTGACCTCAATAGGTATGAACATCAGCTTAGCTAAGATAAATCAGACTAGAGACCTGCCCAGCTGTCTCCTGTCTCTGACAGAGGTGTAAAGCAAATGTCTCATAGAGGGTAAAGGACCAGGGCAAGCAGATGAAGTAAAGAGAAGCATCTTTGAGCCCTTTATGAAATCCTTACCACTTGGTGTTCAAATTGATTCCTAAATTGTGGCAGTGTCTCAGTATTCAGTGGTCTGAGAATGATTTCTCCACCAGGAAATTCCCCAGTGTCCTTGAAAATATCTGTATTTAGCATTCAAAATAGCCACGGCTCAGAATAATGTGCTTTTGTGCTTCTAAGATCATCTGCATTGTAGTCAGAGCCAAAGAGAGTGGAACAGGAAAATCTGGAAGAGAAAGATACTCAGCTGTTCAAAAGTAAAGCTGCAGGTTAAGCCTCTCCAGTATCTGATCGCAGATCTGAGAAACCAGACCTATGCAGATCTTAGCAAAGATGAAGATGTACGACGTGTTGCACTGAGTGTAGAAACAAGGAGTTCATATTCTTTCCAGCCATAAATTAGCAACTCAAGTTCATTTGAAAACAGTTTAGAGTGCTCTTCAAAGACAGACTCAATGGAATCTTTACATTTCAACCTAAATAAGAAAAGTAGAGAAGTAACAGCAGAGAATTTGAGAAAAATAGGACAGATTTTACTCTGCTAAAAAGCAGCAGCATTCGCTGATGTTTGTGAACAATCCAGACTGCCTGCCTCAGACAGATTTAGACTGGTGATGCCTCTTCAAACTTGTTTATCCCAGTGTAGATACTATACTTAAAGAGCACAATACAAGCAGCAGCTTGACCGTGGACATCACAGCTCATAACCAAAGATACTATTGGAAATAAATAGCATTTTTATTGCATAACTCACTTGAGCAATTTCAGACACCTAACAGAAAGTTGGCAAATCACTTCCCAGGAGTGCCTATTTCCCTCCATTGAATACAAATGAGTTTCAAGTGATAAGCTCAGCAGTAAACAAGATTTGCTCAGCACTGGCTGTTTTTGTCTTTCTCTCAGTGATGAGAAACCTGAGATACAGTGAAGTTAACCTAAGAATCACATCGCTTGAACACAGCCTAGCTTGGTAAAGGACTTCCACTACACTCTCTGGTCTCTTGAGCTTGGGAAAAAGGATTCTGATGGGTGACCCTATTAATGTTCATAAATACGTGAAGGATGGGTGTCAGGAGGATGGAGCCAGGTTCTTTCCAGTATCATCTGGTGATAGAACAAGGGGCAATGGTGTGAGCTGGAACATAGGAGGTTCCACATCAATATGAGAAGGAACTTCTTCCCAGTGAGGGTGACAGAGCACTGGAAGAGTCTGTCCACAGGTTTGTGAAGGTCTCTCTGGAGATGTTTAAACCTGCCTGGACATGTTCTTGTGCAACTAGATCTAGGTGATCCTGCTGTGCTGGGGGATTGGATCAGATGATATTTCAAGGTCCCTTTCAATCCCTGATACTCTTTGTGATTCTGTGATGAGAGAACATTGTCCACGGTGCCCCACAAGTCTGATGGCATCCTGAGACAAGATAGATCTGGAAACAGCCTGCAAGCCTGCCTAAATACATGTTTTCCTTTGTTTTATTTTATTTTATTTTATTTTATTTTATTTTATTTTCCTTCTTTCAAGAATGGCACTGTGAGTTGCTCTTTTCATTAACTTTGGGAAATAAGCATCAGTTTTAATAGAGCTTGACATATTTAACAGCCAATGTAAATTATGCCTTCACATTGATTATATGCACTTTGGACAATTTTCTTTCAGTAAGGACTTTATGGGAGGAATAACATGCTTCTCATTTTTCTCAGTGTGATGCAGTTACATCCTGTAGGGCTTTCTATAGCATGTGCACATCAAAAGGCGTTTGGCTTCTTTGACAATAATTTATTTTGGGTTGGAAAATAAAATGAACCACTGTGTGACTCATTTTAAGTTTGTACAGGGGGGTTTATTTTAACCTTTATGAACTTTATAGAGCTAAGACCAGAATTACCTGTAAAATGCCAGCATGATATATTTTTTTTTTTCCTGTCATTTACAGTAATTTGAGCTCTGGTCAAAAACTTCTTGGCTAGAGGTAACTGGTCTGCTTTCAAGACCACTAGAATCTTTGCATTGATCCAGAAACTACAATTTGTTTATTTGAGTGTTTTCCCCACTGGAATGAAAAAAGTGGGTATATCGAGATTTAAATGCAGTTCTCAGTCCTGTTGCAGCTGGATAGATGCTTCTATCAAAGATTCAGCCGTTGTTTCTGTAAGCTGTAACAGAGTGACCACAAAATCAAGAGTGTTTCGCACTTGCTTTGAGATGTATAGTGAGTTCATGGCTAGAGGTTTGACTGCTGCTTTCAAAGGGTCATGTGCACAAAACAACCCTTTGTAAAAGCCCTGCCTTTCCTTTCCTTACTGAGTGTGGGATAACTTAAAAAATTAAACTTATATTAGAAATGGAGCACTATTCGCACATTAAGGAAAGTCCTAAGCCTCTAGGGTGGAGTACAGCTGGAACGCAAGGAATCCCTTCCTAAGATGGTTCCC
>JAOXOE010000162.1:0-14434 GCA_028565055.1 Phoeniculus purpureus
CTACCACGCCCCAACGCCCTCCCGGCAACCCCGAACGCTCCAATTGCACCCCAAAGCTCCCCCCGCTCCCGGGTGCCCTCGCTACGCCGCCGGTACCGATGTTCCCCTCCAGCGCCAGGCGCAGGGCGGCCCCGCTCCGCCCCATCCCGCCGCCGCTTCCGCTTTCCCGCGGCAGATGCTAATGAGCGGCGCGTGGGGCGTGACGTCAGCGCGCGGGGGAGGAGCACCGGGGAGGGGTGTATGCAAATAAGGCCACGCCCCTCCGGTCTCCGCAGAAACTGGGGTTGGGGTCAGGGGCATCAGCAGGGTGTTGGGGGCAAAAACAGGGGTTGGGGGCAGCATTAGAGGTCATTGGGCAAGAACAGGGGTCTAGGGGCAACATCACGGGTCTGGAGCCAGCATCAGGGGTCTGGGGGCAACAGCACAGGGTTGGGGTAACAACAGGGGTCTAGGGGCAACATCAGGGGACTGGGGGCAACAAGAGTGACTCTGTGGCACCAACAGGGCTCTGCGGCCAACATCAGGGAGCAAAATGTTGGGCTGTGGGGCTGGGGGCACTGGCTTGGGGCTGGGGGCACTGAGGCCGAGCCGGGGGCACCAGTGGGATGGGATCAAGGGTCCCCCCAAGGAGGTTGCAGAGGGCCCCCCAGCACCACCCCCCCCAGTCCCGTCTGCCCCCCTGAACCCTCCCGACCCCCCAGCAGCCAAAGAGCAGAGGCTGAGCCCGGAGCAGAGGCTTTAATGCGCGGCGGGCACGCGGGCGCAGGGGCGGGCGGCAGGGAGCAGCGGCAGGTGCCCAGGAGCGGGGTGGCCCAGCCCGGGGGGGCCGCCGCGGGGCACGGGGGGCTCAGAAGCACTTCCGGTGGACGATGGAGGGCCCGGCCTCGTCGTACTCGGGTTTGCTGATCCACATCTGCTGGAAGGTGGAGAGCGACGCCAGGATGGAGCCGCCAATCCACACCGAGTACTTGCGCTCCGGTGGGGCGATGATCTGCAGAGACACTGGTGCTCAGACTGAGCCGGTGGCAACGGGACCGCAGGGCTCGGTGGCCACTGTCTGCCCTCCCCACCCGCCCTCAGCCTACTTTGATCTTCATTGTGCTGGGGGCCAGCGCCGTGATCTCCTTCTGCATGCGGTCGGCAATGCCAGGGTACATGGTGGTGCCGCCCGAGAGCACGTTGTTGGCGTAGAGGTCCTTGCGGATGTCGATGTCGCACTTCATGATGGAGTTGTAGGTTGTCTCGTGGATGCCGGCCGACTCCATGCCTGCGGCGGACAGGGGCCCTCAGCAGCGGCGACAGAGGGAGCCCCCGAAGCGCCGTGGGGCGCTGCCTGCCCGCTGCCGTGGCAGTGGGGATGGGGAGCAGCCGGCTGGGGACCCGCCGGGACAAGGGGGGCTGCCGGGGGCACTCACCGATGAAAGAGGGCTGGAAGAGGGTCTCGGGGCAGCGGAAGCGCTCGTTGCCGATGGTGATGACCTGCCCATCGGGGAGCTCGTAGCTCTTCTCCAGTGAGGACGAGGAGGCGGCCGTGGCCATCTCGTTCTCGAAGTCGAGGGCCACGTAGCAGAGCTTCTCCTTGATGTCCCGCACGATTTCCCGCTCGGCTGCGGGAAGCGACGGCCCGAGGGCTCAGTCCGGTGCTGCGGCGGCGTCGCAGGCTGCCCCATCACCCCGGCCCCGCCTGGCCCCGCCCGGCCCCAGCCCCGTACCGGTGGTGACAAACGAGTAGCCCCTCTCAGTGAGGATCTTCATGAGGTAGTCAGTGAGGTCGCGGCCTGCCAAGTCCAGACGCATGATGGCGTGGGGCAGGGCATAGCCCTCGTAGATGGGCACGTTGTGGGTGACACCGTCCCCGGAGTCGAGGACGATGCCTGCAAGGCGGAGGAGCAGGTGAGGGAGGGTGGCTTGGACCCTGCCCCATCACGGGCGGCCGCCCCTGCCCGTCCCACTCACCGGTCGTGCGGCCGGAGGCGTAGAGGGACAGCACAGCCTGGATGGCCACGTACATGGCCGGCACGTTGAAGGTCTCAAACATGATCTGCGAGGGGGGCACTGGCTCAGGGGGGAGCTCGGGGGTCCCCAGTGCAGCCACCCCAACCCTTGTGGACCAGGGCTTCCTCGAGAGGCAGGGCTGTGCCCTCCAGGGGAAACCAGTGGGGGGTTGAGTTCGGTTGGAGAAAGAAGTGGGCTGCTGTGCCATGCGGTTGGGGTGGCCAGCGCGGTGCCCGGATCAGGGGGTTGGCATTGGCCAGATCAGAGGGGCCAGCAAGTTGCCCAGATCAGAGGGGCCTTGCGGAGGGTCGGAGCCCACCCTGGGGACCCGGCGGTGCCCTACCTGGGTCATCTTCTCGCGGTTGGCCTTAGGGTTGAGGGGGGCCTCGGTGAGCAGGGTCGGGTGCTCCTCGGGGGCCACGCGCAGCTCGTTGTAGAAGGAGTGGTGCCAGATCTAGGGGGGGATCGGGAGGGTCGTGGCTCTGGTGCCCAAGCGGCGCCGGCGCCCCCTGCCCTCGCGGCTCGGGGAGGCCCTCACCTTCTCCATGTCGTCCCAGTTGGTGATGATGCCGTGCTCGATGGGGTACTTGAGCGTGAGGATGCCCCTCTTGCTCTGCGCCTCATCGCCCACGTAGCTGTCCTTCTGCCCCATGCCCACCATGACGCCCTAGCGAGAGGTGCCTGTTAGCTGCGCTCCAGTCGCCAGAGGGGGGTCGAGGGTGCCCGCAGGGGGCTCCTCGCGCCCAGCACCTCCTGCTTGGGTACCCACCTGGTGCCGGGGCCGCCCCACGATGGAGGGGAAGACGGCGCGGGGGGCATCGTCGCCAGCAAAGCCGGCCTTGCAGAGGCCGGAGCCGTTGTCGCACACGAGGGCGGTGGTTTCCTCCTCACACATGGCGGGGCCGGGAGCGCCGGGCGTTCGGGGGCACCTGGGGGCAAAGCTGGGGTGGGCAGCGGGTCGGGGAAACTGTGTTAATGGGGGGCGGCCAGCTGCACCCCGATGCCGGCTCCCACGGTGGCTTCGAGTCCATGGGGACGCACGGCCCCACCAGGTCCTTGGCAGGGTGAGTGCAGGGCTGGCGCTGTGCCTGGCCCCGGTGCAGCGGTGCTGCCAGCGGGGTGATGCTCATCCCTGTGGGTGCTGCTGCTCATCCCCAGGGGTGCTGCCGCTCATCCCCCTGCGGGTGCTGCTGCTCCCCAGGGCTGCCTCTCTGTCCTCAGCCAGCCGGTGCCCAACGCGGGTGCCACGGGCTCCTGCCTGGGGAGCTCCAGCATCGCCATCCCCAGCTGCTGCCCCCCAAGCAGGGGAGGGCAGGGCAGGGCAGGGCAGGGCAGGGCAAGGTGGGCGATGCCCTCTCGTCCGGCGCTGCCTGGGCACCCTCATGCCGCTGTGCCGTCGCATCCTTGCCCAGCAATGGGGAGAACAAGCGGCCCTTGGCAGGCCGGGCCCCGCTGTGGCTCCCAGGTCCACAGGGCAGGGGCTGACCCCGTCGTGGGAGCCCAAAAGGACCAGAAGCGGCCCCAGCTCTCGCCGCCTCGGCAGGGCTGGCACCCACTGCGCTGCGACAGCCAAGTCGGAGCCACCCCGTCCCTGGGGCGCCCCGAACCCCCTCCCTGGGGCGCCGCGCGTCGCCGGGCGGGCCATGGCCATGGCCATACTCACCGCGGAGGCGAGAGTCCCTTCCTCTGGGAGCGTGGCCCAGGCAGCCCCGGGTATAAATACCGGCACCCCAGAGGCGGATCCTGTCTGCACAAAGACCCTAAATAGGCTGCGTGATGGTGCGGTGGCCGTATGGCCATATAAGGTGCTTTATTGCGCTGCACTGACCCCGCGCCGACGGCACCGTTCGCTACCGGCAGACAGGGCCGGGGTCGCGGGCAGGCAGCGGCCTCGTGCGCCCCGCTCCCGTCAGCCGGGGGGACCCTGCGGGCGACGCTCTCGGCAGCGCCCGGGGAAGCGCCTCCAGAGCCGGGGGCCGCCCCCCTCGGCCGAGGGGTCAGGGCTCTGCCGCGGGACTCCTGAGGTGGGAACCTGGCGGCGCCGGGGGATCCAGCCGGCGGGCCCGGCGCCTCCTCCTGACCCCGGATCCCCGCTGCGGCGCCTCTGCGGGAGGTTTTCCGGCCTGGCCCCCACTGGCAGCGCCCCAGAGCATCCCAGTAGCCCAAGGAGAGCTGCGACTGGTCGGGCTGAAGCATCTTGAGCGGCCCCAGCCCTTACCCGCAGTCCAGCGGGATTGAGGAGTCTGGATGAGCCCCAGAGGGTGATGCAGGTGCATCCCCTGCAGGTGTTGTCTGCACCGACGGCCCTGCGCCCCCAGCCCTGGCTCTGCCCCCCCGGCCCTCTGGGCACATCCCTGGCAGGTTGGGAGAGGAGAGAGGAGCCGCAGGGACCAACCAGCGGCGGCCAAGCTCCCCGTTGTCTTTTTAAGGGCAACAGCCCTGCACCGGGGACTCTCGCTGGGCACCAAGGGCTGGCAGGAGGGAGGCCCCGAAGCCGCCACCCAGGTGCAGGGGCTCAGGGTGCCGATGGGGAAACTGAGGCACAGGGTGCTGGGCCACCCCCCACTCTGCTCAGGGCAGCAACGTCAAGGTGCCAGTGCCGCAACAAGGACCGAGGGCTTCGAGGTCCCACGGCCACCAGCCTGGGACCAAGAGTCCTGGTGCCCCTGGCCAGCACCCCGAGGCAGGACAGGGGCACAGAGTCTCCCACAACGTCCTTCAGGGTGTCTCTGCCCTGGGCATCCCCTTCCTCTGGGAAGCCCTCAGCACACAGGGGCCGGACCCCAAACCCTGCAGCCAGCTGGGGGGAGCAGAAAAGTGGGGGTCGGATGGAGGCAGCACGGGGGAAGCCCCCGTGTGCCGGGGGTCTGCACTGGGGTGGCGGCAGGACCCCTAACCCTGACCCCGCCTGAAGCCACAGAGCCACCCCTGACCCCTGGGCTGGGGCAGACCACAGGGTACCGGCCCCCCATTCTGCAGCTCTGCCAGCTCTCTCCTGGGTCTGGCAGCTCCCAGCTCCCCAGAAAACCCAGGGGACCCCCCAAGCACCCTGAGCAGCTGCCCCATAGCTGGCCACGCTGGCCCACGCGGGCCTGGCCACCTCGAGACTGGGACCAGGGCGGCAGAGCCAGAGCCGGCGCAGCCTAAAAAGGCAACGTTTGGCTGGCGCAGCCGATCCAGCCGGCGGCTCTGGCAGCGGCTCTGCAGAGGGCGGCCGGCGGCCCTGGGATGCTCAGGGAACGTCAGGCGTCCCCCCAGCCCGCGCTGGGATGAAGGCAGGAGGAGGAGGAGAAGGAGGAGTTGGGGGGGGGGAATCCCTGCTTGGCCACAGGATCTCAGACCCGCCGGCCCTTGGCGCCTCCGAATAAGGGGAACGTTCGCACTGCCGAGCCCGGGGCTGCCAACGCTGGCGGGTGAGGCAGCGCCGGGAGCTGGGCAGAGACTGGGAGCTGGGCCCACCCCTGAGGCTGAGCAGCATCACTGCCCACCCGCAGGAACCCCCAGAACATGAACGATCCCCCAACTCCCCGGCTCTGCTGGGCACACCGGGAGGGTTGGATTAGGGGCAGGGGCACCTGCGTCCGTCCTGAGGCACAAACTGCTGACTCGGCAGCTTTAAGTGCCAAAAGGAGATGAAAAAGCTGCCGGCGCGAGAAGCAGGGCCGGGCACGAGGCAGCAGCCGGTCGCTGAGCGGGGAAAAGCAGCCCTGTGCCGGGAGGTGGCCAGAAACTCCTCCACGTGGGCTCGGCAGTCACTGGGGCGACCCGGGGTCAGCCAGCAGCCCCTCTGCCTAGCCGGGGTCAGCTCAGACGAGCAGGGACGCCGGGGCGAGATGGATCTGCTCAGAGAACAACCCCCAGCCCTAAACGAATCGATTCTGCCCTCAGACCCCTCCACCGCCCCCTTCCCAGCTCCGCTCCGAGGAAACACAGGGCAAGTGAAGGGTGGCCGAGGGCATCAGCTGGTCTGTGTTGGGCTGCAGCCCAAGGACGCTGCACGGAGGGATGCGACACCTCCAACCCCTCCGGGCGGGTGCTGGCAGGGCCCTGCTGCCTGTCAGGGATATGGGGGGGTCCCGCCTGGCCTGCGGCCACTGGCACCTGCCCGGCAGGGAGAGGACAATCATGGGCCTGGTGGCCCACAAAAGGCTCTCAGAGAAGGTCCCTGGCTGGCACCCGGGCAGCGGGAAGGCACAGGGCTCTGAGAGAGCTGGAAGGACACCGGGATCCTTGAGGAGCAGCGTGGCTAAAGGTGCTGGGATCCCATTCTGGAGAGGCGCCGGCTTGGCAGAGCTCTCGCGCCACAACACTGGAGCCGAGAGACCCGGAGCCTCGTCCACGGTGGCCCCAAGCAGCGAGCCCAACCCCAGCCCTCGCCGGGGCCAGAGCGACTGCCCCAAGCAGGCAGAGGAACCAAGCGACCGGCCCCGCTCAGTGCTGCTGGACTGGTGCAGGTTGAGCTGCGTCTGGGCACCTTCTCCCCTGCGCTGCTCATACAGGGGTCCCAGAGGAGGTCGGACCCCTCTGGCCTCACCAGGCACAGGAGCCAAGCGGCAGCCGCTCCGAGGGCTGTGTGGGGTCAGTGGGGTGAGGGAGGTTGACTCTGACTGCAGCCAAGACAGCTCTGCCCCAGCCAGCCGAGCCAGAAGGACGCAGGGCTGAGCCGGGGCAAGTCCTGCTCTGGGCAGAGGTTCACGCACCTGCCGCACCACGGCGAGGGACAGGGAAACCCCCGGTAGCAGCTCAAGCCACAGACGAGAGCAGGAAACGATCGATCGCTGCAGCGCCAGCTCCTGCCTGCGGGTCAGCCCTCCCCGCTCTCTGCAGCTCAGCACCACGGTGCCAGCACCGAGCTCCCAGGGGCTGCTGCCGGGGTCTGGGTACCGGGCGCTCGCTGCGGGAGGGAGGGAGGCAGGCAAGGAGGGATCGTGACTCGGTAGGAATCATCTGCTACAGGAAGAACAACCCCAGATTCCCAAGGCCCAGGGGGAAGAGCGACGGTTCTCTGTCAGGGCGTAAGGCAAGAGGACTAGCGGAGATCCAGGAGCACCACGTCTCTTTCCGCTACCGACACGTGGCTGCAGCTCTGGAGGAGAGGGCAAGAGAAGAGAAGAGAACAGGGTCATTCGGATGTGCCCGCGGCGCAGGGGGGTCTCCTCTGCAACCCCGGCCGCTCTGTGACCTGTGGCAGGGCAGCAGCCCCAAAGCCTGGCCACTGCCTGGCCCTCTTTCAGCCCAGAGGGGACCTGCACTGCACCTCCCACCCGCAGCAAGGACTCGGAGCACGTCTGCACCTCAGCTCAAGGGCGACTCGAGCCCCTGCCCCGAGTTCCCCGGCCCTGCAGCTCCCCACAGACAGAAGTCCACCTCAAAGGGGAGACTCACGGTAAAGAGGGGGGGCTCCTTGGCGTGGGGGTGGAATCCTTTCTGGCGGCATGAAGAGATCTCCTGCAGGCCGTGCTCCGTCAGCTTGAAAAACCCCGTCCTAGGGCAGACAGACACCGAGCTCTGTGCAGCCCGAGCCGCTGCCGGGGACGCTCTTCCCCGCAGCCCCGTGGCCGGACTTACTCCTGGTACTTGGGAGAGCACACGATGGCGATGGACTCCGGCAGCATCATCTGGTAGGAGCAGTGGGTGTGCAGGTCCACGCTGGAGAGGAAGGCCGTCTGCGTGGGGTGGGTCTGAGCGAGGAAAGCAACAACTGACGGCAGGGCCGGAGGACGGGGCGAGCACCTGCCCACAGAAGGTCGTGACGGAGACCGGCCGCAGCTCCTCCCAGGGCACGAGGGGCTGAAAGGGGTCTCGGATCGCCCCAGGACATCTGTTCCTCTCCTCCACTCGGAGGAAGGATACTCCCAGCCACGACACCGTCCTGCCTCTCGCCGGCCACCCTGCCAGGGCGTTTCCAGAGATCCCGGCCACCACCTTGGCCGGGGCGGTGGGAGCTGCCAACAGGATCCCTGTGGGACTCCTGGAGCTCAGGGCAATCCCAGCTACCAGCAGGGCTGGGACGAAGGGATGGAGAGCAGCCCTGAGGAAGACGACTCGGGGGTGCTGGTGTGGGAGAAGCTGGACGCGAGCTGGCACTGTGTCCCCCCATGTCCCCAGCAGGGTGGGCAGCAGGGCAGGGAGGGGATCGTGTCCCTCTGCTCTGCTCTGGTGAGATCCCCCCGCTGGGCTGGGGCAAGCTCTGGGCTCCTCAACCCAGCAGAGACATCACGGAGCTGCTAGAGCTGGGGCAGAGAAGGCCCCAGAGATGCTGCCTTCAGGGGGGAACCCTCTGCTGTGGGACAGACTGGGAGAGTTGGGGGGCTCAGCTGGAGAAGAGAAGCTCCAGGAGACCTCAGTGCGGCCTTTCAGGGCTTAAGGGGGCTACAGGAAAGCTGGGGAGGGGCTCTGGATCAGGGAGTGCAGGGGGTGATGGTTAAACCGGACAAGAGAGATTCAGACTGGATGGAAGGAAGGAATTACTGCTGCTGAGGGTGGAGAGAGCCTGGCCCAGGGTGCCCAGAGAGGGAGAAGCCCCATCCCTGGCACCATCCCAGGTGAGGCTGGACCCCGGGGCACTGAGCACCCTGCTCTGGTCGAGGATGGCCCTGCTCAGGGCAGGGGGAGCAATGGGAGGAGCTCTGAAGGTCCCTTCAAGCAGTGACCACAGGAGGTTTTTGTTGCCAAGAGCAGCAGGAAGGTCAAAGGGATCCTTGAGGGTCCCTGGATGTTGTGGGGCCGGCGCCGAGGAGTTCAAGCCAAGGGCAGAGCCCGCAGCCACCGCAGGCGCACGCAGCAGGCATTTCTCTCTCGAGCGCTGCCAGGCAGCTGCTGCTTTCGAGAGATTACTCAGCAGCACCAAACGTTTTCCTTGGCACCGCTCCGACTGCCAAGGGCTCCGCGGGGACAGGCAGTGGGGCAGCGCTGGAGCCACTGGAGGAATCTGGAGCTGGCGCATCCTGTGGCAGAGCAGCAGGAAGCCCTCTGTGCCGAGAGCTGCTACAGGATTTGCCATGGAGAGGCCCTGAGAGCACAGGCTGGGGATCACAGTGTGTCAGGGGTTGGAAGGAACCTGAAAGATCAGCCAGTCCCATCCCCCGGCCACAGCAGGATCCCCCAGATCCAGTCGCACAGGAACAGTCCAGGAGGGTTTGAAACGTCTCCGGAGAAGGAGACTCCACAACTCCCTGGGCAGACCCTGCCAGGGCTCTGGCACCCTCACTGGCAAGAAGGTCCTTCTCCCACTGATGTGGAACCTCCTCTGCTCCAGCTCCCACCCGCTGCCCCTTGTCCTGTCACTGGGTGCCCCTGGGCAGAGCCTGGCTCCATCCTCCTGACACCCCCCCCTTCCCATATTGATCAACACCCACGGGGTCACCCCTCAGGCTCCTTTTCTCCCAGCTCCAGAGCCCCAGCTCCTCAGCCTCTCCTGAGCAGGGAGATGCTCCCCTCCCTCCATCATCCCTGGGGCTCTGCGCTGGGCTCTCTGCAGCAGCTCTGAGCCCTTCTGGAATGCTCTCCTCCGCCAGCCCTGCTCCGCACCCTCCCCTCCCCTCCTGGTTGAACGTCGGGTGAGTTGGGAAGCGGAACAGGAGCGAGAGACTCACGTGGATCCAGCCCAGCGTCACCAGGCCGTGCTGGTCCTGGATCACGAAGAGCTCCTCCTCGCTCTCCGTGTTGCAGTAGTCGGGGCCTCCGTGCTGCTTGGGAACGATGACGTGGGTGATGGTGAACTCGTTCCTCATCTGCAGAGCAGCACAGGGAGGCTGTTACCCACCCCAGCAGGAAACACTGACTCTGTGGTCCTTCCGTCGGCCAGGCAGGGGAGGGCAGCTCTGGAAAGGGGCAGCTCCCACCACAGGGACTGTCTGCGCCGGAGGGGCAACGCGGGAACAACCCCGCAGGGCGTGGGCGCGGCGGGAGGGCAGAAGCCGCTGCACCACACAGCTCCCTCCCACAGCCATCCTCCCCGCGGCGCCGGAGTGGCTCAGGCGCCTCCCCAGCAGCCTTCACGGCCGAGAAGTGGCTGAAGAGCCGCGGGGCTCTGGGGGCTGGCGCTTCACTCGGGCGGAGGCAACCCCGACGCAAAAGGGAGGAAGAGGCGAGGCGGAGCGCCCCTAACCCTCCCGTGAAAGCCTCAGCAGCAACGAAACCGCCCCACAGCCTTCCCGGGCACAGGAAAGGGTCCCCCGGCTGCCCTCGCAGCTGCTGCACAGCTCAGCCAACGGCCCCGGCTCCCGGCTCGGCGAGGCCTTACCAGCCGGCCGCAGAGGATCCCGCACGTCTCCACACCCCGCACCGTGTTGGCGTCAGCCAGCTGGAGGAACTTGTGGCAGAGCTCCCTCGGGACAACAACCTGGCGAAGAGCATCCACGCTGGCACCTGCGGGGAGAGAGCAGGCGCACAGTGAGCTGCAGCGGCTGGGGACGCCCAGGAGCTGTCCATCGGGTCACGGTGAGCCGAGGCTGCACGGCTGAGCCAGATCACACTGGGCTGGAGAACGGCCAGGGCCTGGTGCCCCACAGGAGATGGTTCCCTCCAGCCCAGCCAACCTTTCCTGGCCAAGGGGGAGAACCAGCAGCGACTTCGAAGGCCAAACCCTCTGAAAGGAGGGAGGCGCGACGGCTGCTTCCGAGAGCCTCTCAGACAAATCGGCTCCTCGGCTCAGCCCGCAGGGGAGAAGGGAGCACCGAGGTACTAACTGTTTGCTGGGCTCCCCAAAGCACTTGGCTTTAGAGATCTGTCCACAACAGGAGGTTTGGATGAGACGGTCCCCGCCGATGGACTTGCAGGGTGGACTGGGGAGATGGTGGCCTTTGGGGCTAGATCAGTGGGGGGCTTTCCCACGCCAGGGATAAGGGGTCCGTCCTGAGACTCTGGGCTCGTCTCCGGCCTTCCAAACTCCTGCACTATCCTCAGCCGCTCTTTCTCCAGCTCTTGTCGTCGAATCATCTCCTCGAAGGCGTTGAACTGCTCTTGCTCTGCCTGCTGCTGCTTCATCAGGGCCACCCGATTCCTCTCCTCTTCCAGCTGCTGCTGCAAGGCCAGACTGCGGGCAAACTCCTCTTCCTTCTCCTTCTGCAGGGAGAAACGTGCCAAGGGCTACCAGCGGGCAGGGGAGCGCGAGCAGGACCCCCCGAAACCCCGGGTGATGCTTAAAGGGAGACAAGACCCAGCAAACCTGGCCTGCTGCAAGGAAGCTCCAGCCTGCAGGACAGACCTGAGCTCCCACCAGGAGAACCAGCTAGACCAGGGCAGTGAAGCTGCTGGAACCTACCACCTAGACCTCACGCTGCGACAAGGAGGGGAAAACCCAACCACATCCCGGCCCCAGCTCAGCCTGCACAGCCAAAGGAGATGCAGGAGCATCTACACCAGATCCACAGACCTGATGGGGACAGCCCCGTGCTGCAGGCAGGACCCTGGGCTGCCCCGATGTCACAGGTCAGAGCACCCAGGGAGCCCCGGAGAGCTGCCCTCTGCCAAACCCTTTGTGGCTGAGGGTCTTCTGGGGAGCAGAGGCCTCCAGCCTGCTGTCACTCACCTTCTGCTCCTCGTACCTGGCATAGTCCTTGGCGTACCTCTGTAACAGCTCCTCCTTGAGCTCCTCAGCCCTGGGGAAGGCTACTTCTTTCAGTTTCTGAAGGGAGCAAACGCAGTCATGATGTGACAGCCCCAGGGCAAGAGAAACAAGACCCCATCAGATACCAGAGTCAGTGGAAAAGCCACAAGGTCCTTAAAACCTGGGCAGTTTAGCGGGAAAGAAGGGACACTCCAGTGCTCAGCAGAGAGCAAACTGGACCTGTGTGGGGACAATGGGGTAAGAACCCCCCCAGCCATAACAGCCAGGGGGTGAAGACTGCCTGGGCAAGCCAAGGCTTCCTGGCCTTTGTGTGGGTCACTCTTTCCGGAGCCAGGACATCTCTGCGGCCCCAAACTGGTTCTGACAGCAGCTGCTCAGGAGTCGGCGCCGTCTCTACTCACTTTCACCGTCTCCCTCTTCTCGGGTATGACGGCGCTTTTGTAGTCGCGGTGCTGTGGCAGCTTCTCAATGAAGAGCCTGCGGAAAGAGCAGAGAGCTGCAGCTCTGAGGGAAACGGCGCCGGGGAATCCCAGCAGAGAGGGACAACCGCGAGAGCGTCACTGGGGCTGCATCAGCCCCTTCGGCACTCGGCCCTCGCTCCGGCACATCCCTGGGTCCTGCGCTGCCCCCTCGCTCCGGCGCATCCCTGGGTCCTGCGCTGCCCCCTCGCTCCGGCGCATCCCTGCCACGACCAGACCGTCCCTCGCACAGCTGCAGGAAGCTCCATCACAGAACGACCTCCTGAGCTCTCAGGGCACACGGACCTCACGGAGTGCCAGGGGAGCACCTGGCACAGGAGGTTTGGCTCCCACCCGGGCTTTCCAGACAATCCTCAGGGATAAATCCACTGCTTTGGAGCAGACACGGCAATGAGCTGGCCCAAGACACCAAGGACACCGGCAACGGTTCAGGAAGGCCCTTGGGCACCTCTGCGAGCGTCCAAGGGGACATGCAAGGACTCGGCTGACTCAGTGCTCACTCTGTCCTTCTGCCAGGGGAACAAACAGCTGGTGCAGGGGAGGAGAGAAACCCGCGTGGAAGCAAATAGCCACTTCACAGTCTGCTCAGCCAGGCTCAAGGGACAGGGTGGGACTAGCCGATGCCCCAGCAGCACAAAGCGGGCCAGCAGAGCCAAGAGGGAAACGCTCTGGGACGACAGCGAGAGCGCGCTTCACGCTGGGCAGCCTGCGTGTGCAGCACGGAAACGCAGCTGCCTCCGAAGCTCAGCCCTCTGGGAGAAGGAAGGGCTTCTCTGCTCAACCCTGAGTGTTCCTGGCTGCCAGGCAGAGCGCGAGGATGCTCTTGCCAGGGGCTGCGGGCCCAGCGGCACAGCCCAGGGCCACGGAGGAGCCGCACGGCTCCGTCCTCAGCGCCCAGCAAGGTCCCGGCTGCCGGTCGCGAAGTAGGTCACCGTGTCGAGGAGACAACACGAGGCTGAGATCGTTGCCAGCAGCCAGCAGATTAAAATGGAAGGGATTAATTAAGAAGGATTAAGAGCAGATGCTGGCCTGGAGAGGATGCAACAACCAGCAGAGAACAGCTGAGTTTCCACAAGTCAGGAAGAGGGGAAAACCGTGGGCAGCAGGGTGGGAGGACTCGGGCAGCCAGAGGAGACCACGGGGCAAGGCTGGGGACTGGGGCAGGGGGAGCGCAGCGGCAGCTCACGTTTCCTGTCGAGGGCCCAGCTGCGCCTTGGCAAGACACACACGGCTGGTTTTGGGCTCGTTCAGTTCTCCACCTGCTCCCGAGGCCACTACGAGCAGCAGCTGCTTGGCGCGGAGCAGCCACCGCCCAGGCTACCGGGCACGCAGATGCCAAGGCGGCACCCCACGCGAAGGCCCAGAGCCCGTGCGAGCGGCTCGGAGCCACTCGGGCAAACGGGGACCCAAACAGCGCGGGAAAGGCTTCCGGACCGAGTCCAACCATCCACACCACAACCCTGGACCGCAAAACCACCTCCTGAAGCGCCACACCTCTACCCGCTGTCAGAACCCCTCCCGGCACGGTGCCTGCCACCCGCTCTGTGCTCCCCAGCAGGGAACCTCCTGCCTCAGCGCTGATCTGTAGGGAGACCCCCTGATCCTCACACAAGTGTCTCGGAACCCTCGGCTCCCCAGCTCAGACCTCTGGGGGTGGAGGTCAGCCTTGGGGTGCTCCACAGGGAAACAAAAGGAGTCCAGCTCCCTACGGTCACGCAGCTCCAGCCTCATTCCCATCACACACCACGAGCTGAGGGCCTCCCAGTGGCTGGACCCTTCCCCTTCTTGGCCACGAGCCCTGGCAGGGAGCTGGGGTCTGAGGACGAGCTGGCACAGCGCTGCCTGCAGACCTGGGGCAACAACTCCGGTGCCATTTCAGAGAAGGGGGAGCAGAGCAAGTCACAGACTGACCGAATCACAGACCTTTAGGGATTGGAAGGGACCTCAAAAGATCATCCAGCCCAGTTCCCTGAGAGGGTCTAATTACCACCACCCTGCTCTTGCCTTCTGCATCGTGCCCTTGGGGACTGACAGCCCTGCGGAGAAGGACTTAGGGGTGGAGGTGGAGCAGCAGCTTCCCAGGAGCTGTCAGTGAGTGCTGGCAGCCCAGAGAGCCAACCGTGTCCTGGGCTGCAGCAAAGCAGCAGGGACAGTCGGTCGAGGGGGGAGATTCTCCCCATCACTGCATGGGTGAGACCCTGCCTGGAGTCCTGGCTCCAGTTCTGGAGTCCCCAGCAGCAGAAGGACCCAGAGCTCCTGGAAGGGGTCCAGAGGAGAGCAACTCAAATGCTCAGAGGGCTGCAGCACCTCCTCTGTGAGCACAGGCTGAGCAAGGTGGGGTTGTTCAGCCTGGAGCAGAGGAGGCTCCCAGGTGACCTTCCAGCAGCTT
>JAOXOE010000162.1:22415-38719 GCA_028565055.1 Phoeniculus purpureus
GCAGGATCCCCTAGATCCAGTCACACAGGAACATGGCCAGGGGGGTTTGAAACATCTCCAGAGAAGGAGACTCCACAGCCCCTTCCAGGGCTCTGGCACCCTCACTAGGAAGAAGGTCCTTCTCAGACTGATGTGGAACCTCCTGAGGAGCAGCCCAGCAGCCCACTGCTAACTAAGCAGTGCAGAGGTGATGAAGGGCAACCTGCCTCCACGTTTGCCCCTGTGTTCCTGTCTGCACAGGAAAGAACCGCTCACAGACCCGGCATGCCTGGAGCACCCAACTCCCAGCGATGTGAAATGAGCAGCTGTGAAGTGACGGTGCATGCTCAGTAGCCGGTCGTAGGGCTAGTGAACAGCCTCAGCTGAGAAGAACGTGGCGTCATTTGCATATTTACTTAACTTGGCTCTGGCTTTGCTGGGGAATGGCAACAGCGGGGTGTTGGGCTTGGTCCCGTCAGGGCTGCTCTGGGTGTGCGGGCCAGAGGGTTTTGTGAAAGGAGAGCAGGGGCTCGGCTTTGGTTGGTGATTCAGAAGAGGTCGTGGAAATAGCAGCCAGGCCCTTTCTGCCCCTGGCTCCAAGGAGCAGGTACCAACGGGCACGAGCAGGGCCTCCCTTATCAGGCAGCACTCGGGTTGGGCTGGTGGCACTCGGCAGCAAAACTGTGGTGTCTAAACTGCTGCATTTGCTTTCTTTCCCCAAAAAGGCATCACGATCGCTGAGGAATGTCAGCGGGTGGGAATCGCTCCAAGAGCCCAAAATAAGAACTACCGCAGGGAAGAGGTCCCTCTGGCGCACTCACCGGGCTGTTCAGGATCATAAGGCACTGGTCGAAATGGTGATGCTCCATGATTGAGTGGCAGTACAGCTGAGCCAGGGGATGTTCGCTCCTGACGAGTAAAGAGACCCATCACATGGAGACACCACAGTAAACACACGACTAATGCAGAGACCACTTCCCTCTCCACATCCTCTTCCCGTGGCGCACTCAGCCCTAGCCACCCAAGCTCACTGTGACCCAGACGCGCTCACTGCGCTCTGTAAATGAACAAACCAAACGAACACGTTAGGAACAAGGGGACAAGGGATCCAAAGAACAGGCTTTGACTTTGCCAGAGCACTGACACCTCTGCTTTTCTGCCCCCAGCTATGCGTACGGAGTGAAAATGTAGCACAGGGCTGTGTGAAGAGTGAAGGGTCTCTCCTGAAAGGCAGGAGAACAAGAAGGGTCCTTCGCAAGCAAACCATGAGAGACAGCTTTGGGTTTGGAAACACTCTGAACCCCTGCCTGGCACAGCGAGTCAGCCTGGAATTAAAAATGCCCAGCTGGTCACAGAACATCAGGGCTTGGAAGGGACCTCGAAAGATCATCCAGTCCCACCCTCCTGCCACAGCAGGATCCCCTAGATCCAGTCGCACAGGAACACGGCCAGGCGGGTTTTAAACGTCTCCAGAGAAGGAGACTCCACAACCCCGCTGGGCAGCCCCTGCCAGGGCTCTGGCACCTTTATCGTGAAGAAGGTCCTTCTCAGATTGAAGTGGAACCTCCTGTGTTCCAGCTCACACCCGCTGCTCCTTGTCCTGTCACTGGGTGCCCCTGAGCAGAGCCTGACACCCACTTTTCACATATTGATCAACATTAATGAGGTCACCCCTCAGTCTCCATTTCTCCAAGCTCGAGAGCCCCAGCTCCCTCAGCCTTTCCTCCGCTCTGCGCTGGGCTCTCTCCAGCAGCTCTGTGTTCTTCTGGACCTGAGAGGCCCAGAACTGGACACAAGATCGACGCCCACTGATCCCAATCCAAACACCCCCTCCTGCCTGTGGATTCCCTGCTGCACGAGAGGACTCTGCTGAGGGCCCAGAATGCCGACCAAGTCATTCCCAGTGCTTGGAACTGTGCTGCTACTTCATCCCTCACCGCTCCTTCCAAGACCAGACTAACCACAGTGTCGTCATCTACCCTTTGCCCAGGGTGACATCCAAAGGAAACAAGCTGTGCAGCAGGCACTGGAACTGACTGTGTGGATGTGGAACTTCAAGCTGTCGCAAACTAGCAACAGAACTGAGTGTTTGAGGAGCTTTAGGTAAAACACAGAACCTCCTCCTCTCTGAGGATCTCTGATTTCCTTCTCACCTAACAGGGCTCTCAGCTTTTGCTGCTCTGGCTTCACTTCAGCCCCTGAGCCCGTGCTGCTAATGTCATCACTTCGACTACGTTAGAATTCCTCTGGAAGCCTGTTCTGCCGCTGACCCCGACTCTGTCCCTGTAAGTATCATCTGACCTGCAAAGGTTTAATCACGTAGAGATCCTTTGCTAGCACACACTTCCGTGGGTGTTTTCTAGGGCTCAGGAGCATCCACAGGGAGGACTGTCTGCAGCGCTGGGTCCCGACGTGCGCGAGCACCCCGAGCCTCCGAAGTCATCGAAGGAGACTCCGGGGATTTCAGAAGCACCAGCGTGCAGAGAGAGGGACGGAAAGACAAACAGAAGAGCGGAAAGGGAGATGAAAGGAGGCGAGCCTCCGGGGCTCACGGGCTGGCTGCCTGCCCAGCACCTCCTGGGAGACCCCCGCAAGGGGCGCGGAGCAGATCCGCTCGTGCGAACGGCAGGGTGGTGCCAGCACATGCCGGGTGAGAGTCCCAGTGAGGTCAGCGGGGTGCGTGCTGTGTCCTCTAGAGTTCATCCTGACTGCAGAGAGAAGTATGTGAGAACTAGCCGAGGTTATCTTCCCAAGTACTGCAGCGAGCTCCAGCTGAAGCTCGGGCCTCATACACTGAGGCTGCCCGGGAAGACCCGAGTGCTGAAAATAAACTCAGACCCTCCTTCAGTAGCACCCAGAGTTCTGCGAAACCGCTGCGCCAGGCCGGAGGACTCGGCTGCTCTTCTGAACACAGTGGGCTGGTCATGCAGGTCTCGCACTCTGCACTTCCTACGTTCCCCATGGGTTTGGCAGAAGAGGAAACCTCCGCACATCGGCCAAAAGACCTTCATGCAGCTAATTTCCTGTCAGTCCTGCTAGCAGGACCCTTTGCATTCCTGAACCCCTGTGCTTCAGCAGACACTCACACAATCACAGCACACTGGGGACTGGAAGGGACCTCGAACGATCATCCAGTCCAGTCCCCCCGCCGCAAGGTTACGCATCCGCTCCTCCTGCTTCCAAGAGAAGAAACAAAAGGGGACCCACCCCTGGAAAAAGCACTTTCCATTCAGACTGAAGTGAGGGATTTAAAAATCAAAACTCATGGAACTTGGTACTGAAGAAGGACCCTTAGCTGCGATCCTCTCCGCTTTGCTGTGAACAGCAGGTTTTGCTGCCCAGGACACTTTCCCAGGACATTGCTGTGAGGAGATGACACATCTCCAGATGTCTTCCAGGAAATTTATTTTTAAACAAATACAGCAAAAAATAGCCAACGGGTTCTGAGCGCCGCCGGGCTGCAGTTGCTGCTGGAAGCCCCTGCTGGCGAACTGGAACAGGCTCACTCGTTCTGTTCTGTGGGGGTCTGGGTTGGGCTTCTTGCTGTACACATCAGTCTGGTGGCGTTCTGGACAGCTGTCTGAAAGGCAGCAGTTCTGCTGCAGCTGATCTTCTGCCTTTCCCTGGTCTCTGCCTCGCCTAGTATCTTGCTTTACGCACAGCGAGAACAGCAGAGCACAGTATCACAGACCATTAGGGATTGGAAGGGACCATGAGAGATCATCCAGTCCCATCCCCCCGCCACAGCAGGATCCCCTAGATCCAGTCATACAGGAACATGGCCAGGGGGGTTTGAAACATCTCCAGAGAAGGAGACTCCACAGCCCCCCTGGGCAGCCCCTGCCAGGGCTCTGCCCAGAACTGATCAGAGGTAAGAGTACAGACAGCCCCAGGTCGAGGGCAAACAGCAGCACGTTTTTAGTGGGTTTTTAAGTACCTCAACCAACCTACACTTGTGGAAACACACGGCTAAATCCTGCGTAAAACTGCCAGAGTTCTAAGTGGTGGGAATCTCCTTTGTCTCAGAGGGCAGCAGATCTCAGCTCGGTGCTGGCCCAGACTGGATGGGCAATGGCTGGTCGGGCAGGGAGCAGCCTGGCCAGTTTCCTACACACTGTCCCGTAGAAGCTGGGACCTTCTGCTGTCCCTGCATGGGAAATGGGGGATGGGACATCCGGGACAGCAGCAGGAAGACTGTCCCCACACAGTCTGCCACCAGCTCACTCCATCTGCCATCACAGTTAGCAGCTGAGGAGGCGCAGCTCTGCTTCGGACTCCTGAATGTTTCTGGCTGCTCCTGCTGCAAAAACCTGCTCCTCTGCACGGCCTCACATCACCCAACAAGTCAGGCTGTGCCCGGCGGTACCGTGGTGCTGGTATTCGTTTGTTCTCACGTTTCACTTCTCTCAGCAGCACTTACCTCTGTATGTAAGAATTGTTCACTCCTCTGTGATCCAAATCGTGGCTCAGAGTTGCTATCAGCAGCGCCAGTGTTTCCAGGTCAGTCAGTTTGCTCTGTATGGAAAGAGAAACACAAGAGGCGATTTGCTCTCACACCACGGTTTTCATCTGCTGTCTCGTCTTTCCCCGCACAGAGGAGGCTCCAAGGAGGACAAGTACAGAGTATAAGGGCTGTCCCGAGGCTGCAGAGCACTGCAGCAGTAAGAATAACTCTCCTGAAAGCAGAGGGACCATCACCTAGCGACATCAAGTTGCACCAGGGGGGTTTCGGTTGGAGATCAGGAAAAATTTCCTTAGAGCGACGGCTGTTTGGCACCGGAACAGGGTGCCCAGGGATAGACAAGACACTGAAATCTGTGCAGTGAGGAAGAGAGGCTGAACACAGCTGCAGGATTCAGGCAGCATTTCGTTACGGGACAGGCACAGCAGCACAGGGGCTGGCAGAGCAGCTCACACCAGCACTGCTGCTGGGGCTGTCCTCTCCGTAAGATCCAATCTAAGTGTTCTCTAAGCTGTCCTGACTTGTGTAGGTTTGCACCTGCTCTCCAGGTAATAACCTGTCCCAGTCAGAAGACAAATCAGTGTGGAAAAGCCTGGTTTTACGCTTCCCATGGGAAGATGTGTCCTGCAGCGCCCGCTTTTCCCCTTGAGCCTGAGCAAAGGCAGACACTTCGTTGCAGTGCCACTCAGACTCCAGAATCTAGGACGTGAAGATTGGTGGGGAATGAATCCATGGAGTCAAGACTAAAACTAGTTAAGGAAACTGCAGTGGAGACAGAGAGGATCCCAAACTCAGCCTAACCCTAACCCTTAGGGTAGGTTGGATGTCAGGAAGCCCTTCCTCATAGAAAGGGTGATCAGAGCCTGGACTGGACTGCCCAGGGCAGTGGGGGAGTCCCCATCCCTGGAGGTGTTGAAGGGCAGCCTGGCTGTGGCCCTGAGTGCCCTGGTGTGGTCACTGGGGTGATGTTAGGGGCTGGGCTGGCTGAGCTCAGAGGGCTCCTCCAGCCCAAATCCTTCTGGGATTCTACAAAAGACTCCTTCAGGCTGGGCTGGTGTCCAGCGTGACCTCGATGGGCTGGAGCCTTGGTCACAGGAACCTAATGAGGTGCAACAGGAGCAAGAGTAGGGTCCTGCACCTAGGAAGCAACAACCCCATGGACCAGCACAGGCAGAGCCGTGGGAGAGGAGCCCTGAGGAGAAACATCTCGGAGGCCTGGTGAGCAGGAAGTTGCTCACGAGCCAGCAAAGGGCCCCTGTGGCATGAAGAAGAGTGTGGCCAGTACGTCTAGAGAGATTCTTCTCCCCTACTGCTCTGTCCTGGTGAAGCCACACCTGGAGTACTGGGTCCAGTTCTGGGTTCCCCAGTTCAAGAGACACTGGAAGCTATTGGAGAGCCCGACAGAGGGCAGAGCAGATGACTGGGGCCAGGAGCATCTCTACCCTGAAGAAAGGCTGGGAGAGCTGGGACTGTTCAGCTTTGAGGAGACTCAGAGGAGACCTGCTCCCTTGTCTACAAACACCTGAAGGGTGGCTGTAGGGAGGATGGTGCCAGACTGTTTCCAGAGGTGCCCAGTGACAGGACAAGGGGCAGCAGGTACCCAGCCCTGGAATGCAGGGAGGTTAATTCAGAGATGAGGAAAAGCTTCTCTGCTGCCAGGGTGGCAGAGCCCTGGCCCAGGCTGCCCAGAGAGGTTGGGGAGTCTCCTGTGGAGAGATCCTAAAGCCACTTGAATGTTCCTGTGGGACACGCTCTAGGGGATCCTGCTCTGGCAGGGGGTTGGACTGGATGATCTTGCACCTCCAAGAACTCCAACCTGGGCTGGGCTGGGAGACAGCTCAGAGCTCCCCCAGCGCCAACCCCCTGCCAGGGGCAGCGACACCTCTCACCAGACCAGGCTGCCCACAGCCCCATCCACAGCCTCCCTGGGCAGCCTGTTCCAGAGTCTCAGCCCCCTCACCAGGAAGGATTTCTGCCTCTGATCCCAGCTCAGCCTCCCCTCTTGGCACTGGAACCCAGCCCCCTCGTCCCAGCACTGGATCCCTCATTAAAAAAAGCCCTCTCCAACTCTTCTGGAGCCCCTTCAGGGCCTGGAAGCTGCTCTAAGGTCCTCCTGGAGCCTCCTTACCAGGCTGAGCAGCCCCAACTCCTCTGTCCCCAGAGCCTCCAGTACCAGAAGGACCTGGAGCTGTCGGAGAGAGGCTGAGGAGGCTACACAAGGATGATCATAGGGCTGGAGCCCCCCTGCTCTGGGGACAGGCTGAGGGAGCTGGTGCTGTTCAGCTTGGAGAGGAGAAGGAACCAGAGGGACCTTCTAATCCTTGAAAGGTGCCTCTAAGGTGGCTGGGGAAGGCTGTTCCCAAGAGCAGGGAATGACAGGATGAGGGGTCCTGGTTTGAAGCTGGAGAAGGGCAGAGGCTGGACAGGAGGAACAAGGGCTGGGATCTGAGGGTGGGGGATCCCTGGAACAGAGTCAGGGGAGGCCCCATCCCTGAAGCCATTCAAAGCTGGCTGGGGCTGTGGGCAACCTGGTCTGGTGAGTGCTGGCCCTGCGTGGTGCAGGGTGGTTGGACTGGATGCCCCTTCCCACCCCATGACCGGCTCTGCCAGTCTCAGACTCAGCTGCCAGCTGACAAATGACTTTCAGGACCCCAAGCACTTCACGGCAGCAACTCCTTTGGCTAGTCCCAGCCACGAAGGCGGCACCAGAGCGCTCTCCACGCAGGGACCCCCCGTGCTGTGGCGCTTCACAAAGACCCCTCGAGCTGCAGAACCCGAAGCCACACTCACTTGGGGGAGCTGAGCAGTCCCGAGAGCTCCTTGGCGCCCGACACCGCCTGGCCGACCGCCACAGGGACCGGCTTCCCGGCAACAACTGCAAGAGAAAAGAGAAGACAGCTCAACGCTCCGTCCTCCTCGAGCCTGGCGGGCTTCCCCTGCTCTCACACCGCTCCCCGCAGCCGCCGGTAAAACACCTTCCCGAGGGGCGCTCCCCCCCGACCACAAACACAGGGTCCAGCCCCGCGCTGCGGGGCAGCGGGAGCGGCGTCACACCCAGCTCGGGAGCACCACCAGCAGCAGGCAGAGCAGAGCTGTGGACAGAAGCAGCCAAGCCGCTGCAGGGACGGAAGGAGTCGGCCTCCAAAGCCGCAGGCAGTGGGATCTCAGTCCCTCCTAACGATCTCTTGGCGAATCCCCTGCCCCACGTCCAGCGGGGCAGAGCCCCGAGCGCCTGGCGGTGGGTTAGGTGACGGTTACAGACACACGGGGACGCGGCGAGTCACAGCATCGGTTTATTGGGGCCCTTTAGAGGAGGGGAGATACAGGCGCGGCCGTCCACTGCTGCTCCTCCTGCTCCCCGCGCGCGCGGCTAGGAGGGGAGCGCCCGCCTCTACGCCGTGCAATTCATTTCCTTTCTGTGAAGAGAAAGTTTGGAGAATTAAACAGCAGCCGACCCAGACCCAGACCCAACCAGACGCCACGAGCCAAGGAACTGCCAAGCTGCCAGAGGACCCAGCGCGACCTTTAAGAAGGGGCATCGGCGGCCGTGACTTTGTGCCCTCAACCCAGAGGCGCTCCCGAAGGAGCCCCGGCGATTCCTCGGCCTTGGAAAGGCTCCGACTTCCCCACGGGAACGGAGACGCCGACCTGCCGGTCCTGCGCCGCACGGAGCCATCCCTGGGGCTCTGCTCTCCGCCACCGCGACATCCTCCGGGTACCAGGGTGGCAGCAGCCAGAGCTTCTGGCCTCCCTCGCGAAGGCTCGAGGGGAAGGCAACTGCGCTCTGGCACCTTCTTCTGGCGCCGCAGGGTCTCGGTGACGCTCATCGCCGCGGCTCTCCCGGGCCGCCGGGCTGGCGGGTGAGGAGCTGGGGTTTGACTTCTGGGTGCGCGGGCCGGGCAGCGGCGGAGCAGGGGGGGCTCGGCTGCGACGGGAAGGCTGACGGCACAGAGGTCTCTCCGGAGAGGGGGCAGCGTTGCCCGAGAGCAGCAGCACGATCCAGGCAGCGAGGGCAGAAGCGCAGGCGCGACCTGCTCCGATCGAGGGGTCCGCCAGCAGCGGCAGCTCGGTGCCTCGGGGGAGCTGTGAGGTTGCCCTCAGTGGCTGTGAGAGTCACTCTGTGGCCAAGAATCCCAACCGCTGTGGAAAACGGGGGCTCCTGCCTGGCTGCCGTGTGCTGGCAGCGCCCAGCGACGCCTTGAGCCTCCACCTGGAGGGTTTTTTGCTGCCGCCACCTCCAAAAGCTGAAATAAAGCACCGCAGCTCCCTCCCCTGCCCGTGCCGAGCCCCAAGGAGCAGGTGTGGGAGCAGCCGCGGCCCCGTTTTGTCTGGTTAGAAAGCAGCTACGTGCCAGCAACTCACTTTCAGCCTGGGAGGTGAGGGCTGCTCCGGTGCCGGCGCCAGCAGCGTCGCCGGGAGGCACAAGGGTCACCTTGATTTTGGCTCGTTTGGAGGGTTTGGCGCACTGGGTCGGGCTGGGGGTCTGACGCCTCTTGAGCTGCACCCGGCCATCGTCTTTGTCAGCCCCTGCCGAGTGCTCTGAGGAGACCGGAACTAGGAGGACACAGAAGCAGCCGTTTTGGAAGGGAGCAGCCGCCGCAGGGTCCCTCGAGGTCAGCGCTGCTGCTGCTCCAAGGTGCGGCAGAGCAGGGCAGGGCAGGGCAGGGCGGCCATGCACACGCTCGCGCGGCTCCCTCCGTGCATCGAGGAACCTCCGCTCCATCCTTCTCACCACCCGCGCTGCTGCTGCGACTGCAGGGTCAGGGCTCGGCTTAAGCTCCTCTCAGCCTAAGGCAGGGCGGCGAGTAAAGCCTCTGCAGTGAAGAAATCTTGACGGCTGCAGCAGTGGGATCAATCCCAGCACCGGCCCCTCCGTCCTCCCTCAGCTGAGGGGATGAGGGCACAGACTTGGGGAGCCCCCGGAGCAGGACTGAAGCGTCTGGGCTTTCTCAGAGGCAGAAGCAAAGCAGCTGGGAGTGCGAGAGGAGCCGCAGCGAAGCCGAGCCCCTGCACCCCCTGCGCTGGTCAGGCTAGAGGGGAGGAACCATGAGCTGAGGTTTCCCTCTCACACTGACAGTTCGTTTCCCCCAGTCCTGAGGCTGTCGCGAGCAGGAGCTCCCAAACACAGAGCACCCCCAGAAGGGGTCCAAGACCGCCGTGAGCTGCGGCAAAAGGGAAGGGTCTTCGCTCAGAGCTGTGAGCGCCGTCTCCATCGAGATCAAACTCCCTCTTCACGTAGGTGCTGGGTGTCCAGATGGTCCTTCCCACCCCAACCCAGCTACACGTTGGACAGCCAGAGGCCAAGAGCTACAGACCTGCTTATTTCTCTCTATCGGGACAGGGATGTCTTACGTGACATCGAGGTAGATGGCCCAGGGTGGGGTGTGGATGCTCCCTGCACACCTACCACCCACAGGCCCCGAGCCCTGACCACAGAGCACGTGTCTGCAGCCAAATCCCAGCCTGGGCTGGGTTGGGAGGCAGCTCAGGGATCCCCCAGCACCAGCCTCCTGCCAGGGGCAGCAACACCTCTCACCACACCAGGGTGCCCATGGCCCCATCCAACCTGCCCTTGGACACTGCCAGGAGTGATGGAGCAGCCACAACCTCCCTGGGCAGCCTGTTCCAGGGCCTCAGCCCCTTCCCAGGGAGGGGTTTCTGCCTCAGATCTCAGCTCAGCCTCTGCTCTTGGAGCTGGAACCCAGCCCTCTTCTGCCAGCAGCAGAGACCCCCGGAAAAAGCCCCTCTCCAGCTCTCCTGGAGCCCCTGCAGGGACTGGCAGCTGCTCAAAGGTCCCCCCAGAGCCTTCTCCTCTCCAGGCTGAACAGCCCCAGCTCCCTCAGCCTGTCACCAGAGCAGAGGGGCTCCAACCCTCTGATCATCCTTGTGGCTTCCCCTGGCCTCACTCCAAGAGCTCCAGGTCCTTCTAGTACTGGGGACTCCAGAACTGGGCACAGGACTCCAGTGGGGTTTCACAAGAGCAGAGCAGTGAGGCAGAACCCTCTCCCTTGCCCTGCTTGGTGACACTTCTCCTCCACCCCAGTTGGCCTTCTGGGCTGCCCTCACAACACCAGGCAACTCTCAGTGCTTTGGGGCCACTCTGGTCCCCCAGGAGAAGCTCCAAGAGGAGCTCCAGCCCCCCAGACAAGCACCAAGCTCGCTGGGCTGTATGAAGGGCCAGGTCCATAGCTCGAGCACCTTCACTCATGCAACACCCCCCAGCCACCTGCAAACTCACATGGTCCCAAACTACCACCCCAAGACCCTCCAGGCATGTGCAGACCCGGGGCACCCCCCTGCCAAGGGCATAGGCGTTAGCTGCCCGTCAAAGCGTCAGCAAGCAGCAACCCAGTGTCCATGAGATGTGGGTTAGGGGTGACCTGGCAGTGCAGGGTCAAAGGTTGAACCTGATGGTCCTAAAGGTCTCTTCCAACCAAAGAGATGCTGGGATTCAGGGCGATTCAGGCCCTCCATGTCCCCAGCAAACCAGAGCAGAGCCCACCCCACCACATGGTGCTGGCTATGTGCTCCGGAGGAGCATCCTGCTCCCCATACAGCAGGGTGAGGCTCCCAGCACACCCACCTCAGCTTCCTACCTCATGGCTCAGGCTGCTGAGATCTTCATCAGCTTTTTAATCTCACAGAGAGGCACCGCAGGCTGCTGTTGGCCGCTCTATATCCCCCCACCAGCAGCAGGGTAACACCCACTGGGGCTTATGCCCCCCAGCAGACTGGGTGGGAGGGCTTGGGGGAAGCCTAGACTTACAGAACCATGATAGCGTGGAAGGAGCTCCACAATCAGCAAGTCCAGACCTCATCTCAGCAGCTCCCCAACCCCTACACCACGGCCTGAAGTGCTCCAGCTACTCGGTTTTTAAACCCCTCCAGGGATGGGGACTCCAGCACCTCCCTGGGCAGCCTGTTCCAGTGCCCAGCCACTCTCTCAGCAAAGAGCTTCTTCCTCAGATCCAACCTAAACCTCCCCTGACGCAACCTGAGGTCATTTCCCCTCGTCCTAGCATTAGGAATTTGGAAGACCAGCAGCAGCCTGGCTACAGCCTCCTTTGAGGGAGCTGGAGAGAGCAAGAAGGACTCTCAGCCTCCTCTTCTCTAGACTCAACAACCCCAGTTCCCTGCTCTCCAGCCTCATTGCCCTTCTCTGGACAGAGAAGCACAAGGCCCCCAGGACAACCTCACAGCACAGCAGGGAGCACAAAGCCAGGCTGGAGGGAGGGAGGAAGAAACCCTTAAATAAGGCTCAGTGGAGAAAGAAACCCTTAGAACAGCCAGCCCCTGCCGAGGGAGGGTGATGCCACGGTGGTGCCTCTGCCATCTGGACTGAACCTCGTGCGAGTCCAGGGGGCCAGGACTGTAGGAGCCTCTACACTGCAGAATCCCACCGGGTTCTCTGCATCCAGCACAAGATGAAGCAGCAGCATTCAGGGGGTTACAGAGCGGAGATGCTCACCCGAGTCAACACTCTGAGCACCCTGAGGTCCCCCAAACAGAGAGCTGATGTTGACTGCTATCAAGTTCGACGTCGCATCCTCTCTCCTAATCCCAGATGCACTCACTGCTGTTCAAGATGGCAAAACATCTCCTCAGACAGACCCTGATCTCACCCCTCAGCCCACCTCTGTGCTCCAGCACCCAACACAAGGACCCAGCTCAGCACAGCCCCCAGTCCAGGCAGCACCCTGCTCTCTCCTCCCAGAGTCACAGAACCATTAAGGTTGGAAGAGACCTCCAGGCTCTAACCACTAGATCCTGTCTCCCAGGGTCACAGCAACTCAGTGTTCGAGCCCCTCCAGGGCTGGTGACTCCCCTCCTCCCCAGGCAGCCTGTTCCAACCCCTGACCACTCTGGCAGGGAAGAGACTTCTCCTGATGGCCAACCTAACCCTGCCCTGGGGCAACTTGAGGCTGGTTCCTCTTGTCCTATCACTACTGACTGGGGAGAGGAGACCGACCCCCACCTCTCTGCAGCCTCCTGTCAGGTAGCTGTAGAGAGCAATAAGGTCTCCCCTCAGCCTCCTTCTCTCCAGACTGAACAACCCCAGTTCCCTCAACCACTCCTCAAGACCTGTTCTCCAGGCCCTTCCCCAGCTTCGCTGCCCTTCTCTGGGCCCACTGCAGCCCCTCAATGTCCTTCTTGTACCGAGGTGCCCAAAACTGACCCCAATACTCGAGGTGAGGCCTCACAAGTGCCCAGAGCAGGGGCAGGATCACCTCTCTAGTCCTGCTGTCCACCCTAGTGCTGGTACAGGCCAAGGTGCTGTTGGCTTTCCTGGCCCCTGGGCACCCTGTTGGCAAAGCCATCCTTATCCGTGACCCCGCAGCTCTTCTCCAGCTCCCTCTGGCCAAACAACGCTGCTCCATGTGCCTCACTCTACCCCCTCCCTCGTTCCAGTGCCCACCCACAGCCCCGGGGATGCTGCACCAACACACAGAGGGTCTCTCTGGCTGGCATCAGGAAAGGGTTAAACTCAGGATCACAACAAACCACCACAGAGTCTCAGCCCACTGGAGCAAACTGGCTGCCAAACTGCAGCAGTACTGACCCGCCGGAGCAGGGAAAGGGGGAAGAGCTCAGGGGAAGTTAATGCCCTCAGCTGGCTGCTGGCTCTTTAGCTGGAGAACAGGGCAATGAGGAAGCAAAACGCAGAGGGACCAGGGGACACTGGGCCACGTCTCCAGAGCAGTGTGAGGGGACAGATGATGGAAGAAGGAAGCTGAGACAGAGAGAAGGAGGGAGACAGCGAGGCGTGAGGAGATACTCACCAAAGAGACATGAGGAGGTGCCAGGAGGAAGAGCTTTCCTCCCCAGCATGTTTTGTTTCAGAAAAGCAGCAAACTGAGCTGAAATGAATCAGAGAGAATTACAGAATCACAGCCCGGCTCTGCATGGCGGATGGGGAGCTCCGGGGACAGCACCGCGGCCCTCAGACAGAGCTCAGAGCAAGCAGAGAGCTCCGCTCAGCCACAGCGCCAACATGCCGACCTCCTCGAGCAGGAGGGGCAGCAGCCCGGCTTGCACAGCACCAGCCCTGTCCAGCCCCACATCCCGGGGCAGAAGGGCCAGCAGTAGGGAAGGAGAGTGGCCATGGCTAAGCTTGACAGAGCAGTTGCATCAAGAAGCTGAGAGCAGCTGGGAGAGGTCAGCCAGTGCCATCCCTGATCTGCTTTGGCCACCAAACAGCAGCCAGAAGCTGCCGCAGAGCTCCTGACAAAGGTGGCCACAACACCCTCCAGAAGACACAGATCATTAGGGGTGGGAAGGGACCTCTAGAGTTATCTAGTCAAATCCCTCTGCTCGAGCAGGACCATAGAACCCAGGGCAGGTCACACAGGAGCATCCAGAGGGGTCTTGAAAGTCTCCAGAGAAGGAGCCTCCACAACCTCCCTGGGCAGCCCTTTCCAGTGCTCTGTAACCCTGACAGTGGAGAAGTTCTTCCTCATGGTGAGGTGGAACTTCCTGAGCTCCAAGTGACACCCAGCACCTCTTGTCCTGTCACAGGGCACCAGTGAAAAGAGATTGTCTCTGCCTTCCTGACCCCCAGCCCTCATGGATTTACAGACAGTGATTAGGCCCCCTCGTAACCTTCTCCTCTCCAAGCTGGAAAGCCCCAGGTCTCTCAACCTCTTCTCGTAAGGCCAGTGCTCCAGTCCCTTAATCATCCTCACAGCCCTCTGTTGGACTCTCTCAGTCAGACCTCTGTCCCCCTTGGACTGCAAAGTCCCTCTTCCCAGCTACCTAGAAACTTCTTCCCTCTGAAACAACAAAGGAACAGATTTCATCTGTCTGTGGTCTGAGAAATCAAGGGAGATCTAAGCTTCCACCTCACCCAGGAGTTAGAGAAGGGCTTCAGAGGGTTACAGGAGACAACAAGGAGCTTGGTCAGGTCTGTCCTGAGCAAAGAAACGAGGAGAGAAAGGAAGATGGAGAACTGTTCCCACCATGTGCTGCTGCCCAAAAGGGATCATCGTCAGCCACACCACTCCCTTCATTCCCATGTTCAAAATCAGCTTCTAGCAGGACAAAAACGTAACAGCAACGCAACAGCTCAAGCTGGCTTCTGATTCCAAGCAGGTTTTCTGCTTACATTCGAGGCCAGATGACTCTGCAACTCCCCCAGCACCGTGTGCCACAACTCAGTCTCAGGCACCTCCTGAGCACCTTCAGTCTCCCTCCCGAGCAGCCCCCAGGGATATCAGACGCCAGAGAAGGGGCTCACGCTTGCAAAAGAATTCAGAGCGGCTACGTGGTGGTTTGATCAGCCAGAGCTAAGTGGAAACCCTTCACGCTCCAACCAGAGCTCCAGAAGCTACCCAAACACCACTTCTGACTCAGTTCCACCACTGCTGCCTCCAGGCAACAACAACAGCGGGAGCAAGTTGGAGAGAAACTGCTGTGGGGAGCTCTGAACACAAGACAGCCCTCGAAAGACAAGACCCTGCGGGTGTCAGGGCAGGCAGAGAGCGAAACTCCAGATGCTGAGAGGGTGCCAGAGCTGCAGGATGTTACCTTGGGCCTGCTTGTGCATCAGGATGGTGTCCGGCCGCTGCATCTGCCTCTTCAGCAGCTGGGTGGTGCCCATCTGGTTGGGCTTCTGGATGGAGGACACTGCAGCCATCTTAGTCTTGGGGCTTGACGTGGGGCTGCTGGAGACGCTGGATAAGTCCTGCATGGGGAGAGGGACTGTCTGACCTCCCCCACCAAGGGCCCGGAGAGGGACCGTCTGACCCGCCCAGGGTCTCCCTCTGGCTGGAGAACATCTTCTGAAAACCCTTTAGCCCCAGTGCAGGTCCCTCTCTCCCCTCTCACCTCCCTCTCGCAGGAGCACTCACATCCTTCACCGCAGATTTCAGTGGTACCGGAGCACCTTCACCCCACCACCACCTTTCCCAGCCCAAACAGGACCCAGAGAGCCCTCACCTCCGAGCCCGAGGGGGAGGCAGGAACTTTGGCTGCCGGCGACGCAGGGCGGCTGCTTCTCTCCGGCAAGTCAAAGGCCAGGTCCCTCCGGGTGGAGTCGCGTGGTTTCTTCTTCTTTTCGGCATCCAGGTCGCGGGGATCGGAGCCCGAGTGGCTCTCGGCTCGGGTGAGGACCCCGGTCAGGAAGTCAGCTATCTCATCCTAGGAAGGGCCGAACAGTCAGACCTAGAGCAGATGCCGCAGGAACACGACAGGGGGGGTTCGGGATCTCTCCAGAGCAGAGACTCTGCAGCCTCTCCGGGCAGCAGAGAGACCCTCTCTCCTGCAGGTCTTTTCCAGCCTGGACAATGCCGGCCTGTGACTCTGGGACTCCTAAAACCGCCCTTTGTTCAAGGTAAATTCCCGTCAATTGGGTGCCCCCGTGGCCAGCAGAGTGGCCAGAGCCAGCAGTGTCGCCCTCTCGTGGCCAAGAGTGCCAATGGCATCCTGCAGTGGATTACAAGGGAGGCGGTCAGTAGAGGGAGAGAGGGTCTCCTCCCCCTCTACTCTGCCCTGGGGAGACCACAGCTGGACTCTTGGGTCCAGTGCTGGCCCCTCAGCTCCAAAAGGACCCGGAGCTGCTGCAGAGAGCCCAGCACAGAGCCACAGGGACGATGGAGGGAGGGGAGCATCTCCCTGCTGAGGAGAGGCTGAGGGGGCTGGGGGTGCTGAGCTGGGAAAAAGGAGCCTGAGGGGTGACCCCATGGATGTTGATCAATATGGGAAGGGGGGGTGCAAGGAGGATGGAGCCAGGCTCTGCTCAGGGGCACCCAGGGACAGGACAAGGGGCAGCGGGGGTGAGCTGGAGCAGAAGGAGGTTCCACATCAGTGTGAGAAGGACCTTGTTGGCAGTGAGGGTGCCAGAGCCCTGGCAGGGGCTGCCCAGGGG
>JAOXOE010000163.1:0-17707 GCA_028565055.1 Phoeniculus purpureus
GACCTTCCCTGGTACCGAGGTCAGGCTGACAGGCCTGTAATTCCCCGGATCATCCTTCCTGCCCTTCTTGTAGATGGATGTCACATTGGCAAATCTCCAGTTATCTGGGACCTCCCCCATTGACAGAATTGCTGGTAGATGACCAGGATTGCTGGTAGATATGTATCTTGAACATGATGTTTGACATCATGACAAAGAGAAGCCTAAGCTGGGTATAACCAGGCTGTCTGCAAGGTTACTCCAAGGTTATAATGCAGATCACAGCCAGGAAAGAGCTCAACTGCTGTGAATACACATCCTATAAAAATTCCTGGATCCTGATCCTGGAAGAGAACGATGGGAAAGGGGTCTCTATTTATCTGCCATACCCATACCTTCCTAATAACAAAATAACTAAATAAGTAATGTGTATGCAACTGGCTTGTGTGACCCTGTTTTGCATCTACCCCAGCCTGTGGTAAAAATTCATATAGCTTATGATAGTTTTGGTGCATTTGAAATGCAGTCATCCTCTTCTAAATCAGCTTCAATTTTAATTCTACCCAAAAAAGCAACCTTCAACTTGAAAACCTGACTGGAAATTGTCTTTCTCAGATCATTTTCCTTCTTTTAATTTGGATATGAAATCTTTCTTGTTTTTTACACTTTATTTTTCCTATCAAGAAATATATTTATATCTTATAATTTTTCTTTGGTTTTAAATCATAAGAAAATATTGATAATTAATTTTTACAATAAAATCTTAGCGAAAGTAACTGCTCCCTTGTTAAAACAATCTTGAGTTTACTGAAGTAAGTTAAATGGAACTATTAATGGAGAGCAGATCCCAAATCTGAATCAGAAAGTTCAAAGACAGATCACGTTTCGGTGACCCATCCCATACCTGAATCCTACTTTGACTTAAAGAGTAACTTACTTTTCAATTTGTTCTGTTTGCTTTTTTTTTCAAGGTTGCATTGCTCCCCAAGCTTACTCTAGCACTGGAGATAAAAATCCATTTTAAAAAAACTCTTCAATTAAAAACATATTTTACTCTTGCAACAAAATTAATATAAATTGACACCCATATTTTATTTCAAAAGTTAACTCACAATGAAATGCTACTTTGATAATAATCAGAAGAAACAATTTGGTCTTTTGTTCACTGTCATATAACTTTTCTGATATTTTCTTTCTGTACTAAATATATTTCAAGGTTGTTATGTTCTAAATTTGACAGCAATGACTAATATTAGACAATGCACTGTCACTTTTGAGACCTTTTTGAGTCTGTATTTTATTTTCAGTATGTCATAGATACACATAGAAATTTTCCACTTGACCAAAATTAGCACCTGCTTTGGTCAAAGAGAATAACTGGAATAACTGAAAAATAATTTGAATGATCATCTCAACTTTATTAAACGTTGATGCTGAGGACAGCTGTTCCTCTCCAGAAGTTACCAGCAGTCATGACTTTAAAACAAAAGTACATTTCAGGTATAAATTTCTATTATGAAAGGATGAACCAGTACTGTTGCTGTTGAATCTTACCTAATTACTTCCAGTATTAAGTTCTTCCAGAATTTAAGTTTTCTTGCAAAAGAATAATCCTATTGAGAAAATAATTGTGGGGTTGTTTTTCTTTTTCTTCCCTTTGTTAATTTTTCTTCCAGGATAAAACATCCTTCCTGCTTAAATTGCCTTTTACAAGCTCAGAAATTCTGTTTCATACAAAACTATGCAAACAAGAATACTTATTTTAAAACACAGAGGATGAACAATATGAAATTATCTGAGAAGAGTGACTATAGGCAGAAATAAAACTATGCTTATAAATTGGTATTTTTATCCAGATTTTATGAAAAAGACAAAGACACTTATATTGATTTTTTTAGTTGTAGAAAAAACAGAATTTTATTACCAGATATATTAACATATACTAATCAAAAGAGCTTAAAAAATTCCCAAACCAATGGAGTTTGCAACGGTATGATGTAATGAAAATACATGGTTTGCCACATGCATTTTTCAAAGAAGTGCGATCTTGTTTGATGAGTAAAAGAGCAATAATGAAGGGCTTTGTCAAATTTGATGAGATGGTGGAAATCATGATTTCGGTCACAAGTAAGACTGTCTCCTACTTCTATTTCTGAATTTCATGCAGTTGTATCAGTAACGATGAATAAAATCAAAAGAAAATTTTTCTGGAGATTTTTGTCTGAAATTGTAATGTTTAATTACAATACAAAGATTTTGAGAGAAAAATCTTTAAGTGGGTTTTGGATTAAGTTAATATTTATGAGGTAGTTCTACTTAGTACCACTTCTATGCTTTTGCGTGTTTCCTACAATGTGTCTGTGAACTCTCCAGTTTATTACACTATTCATCTGATGACAATACCCCTGCCATTATCCAGACAAGTAAATCTAGTTTTTCCAGTGCTGAATGAAAAGTACGATTTTGTTTTAAATTTAAGCCAGCAAAATATCAAATACATTTCTATATTTGTTTATTAAATATTTCAACCTTACTAATGTATTAGAATTAATGTTTACAAAGCCAAATATAATGCTCTTAAGGAGATTGTTTTCAACCTAGGATATGTTTATATGATCTCCAGATTCTTTCACTTCAAAGGCTAAATGAGTTCTTTGTAAACGGAAAATTAAGGCAGGCAAATCATTTCATTATCTGGCTATTACATCAACATATCAGGATTCCTTCTGAATGCAGTCTGTTGATATTCCCCTGTCTTCTTTCCAGCTGGACATACTCTGGCACTCCACAGAATTTTACAGTTCATAGTAACCTCAACAGTGGAGTCCATTCATAATCTTACACTTTGAAAGTCTTTCATATAGTTTAGGTCTAAATGCCATACATACAAACAAATTCTCTCAGACTAGGGTTCAAATAATATTTTTGGCTATTCATTAAGGGAATTTTAAAATGTCACATATTTTGCAATCCTTATTGCATGTTCTAGTTTCTTATCCTTATTTGCCATATATAAATCCAAAGCAATTTAAACTTGTTTTTCAAAAGTATAATTGGGCATATATGTGTGCTGCAAAATCTTCATGTCTGATCCTACATATATTCCTGAGCGTAGTTTCTTCTAGTTTTTCTTCCTTTCTTTCCTTTGTTCAGAAAAAAAAAAAACAAAACATGTTCTGTTATCTTCCAAACTTCACAATGTGGAATTTGGCTTGTGGCTGTTCCAGTTCTATCTGAGCTAGGATATATGTTCTGCTTGGTGGTGACACTTAGCAAAACATATAAAATGAAAGCCTGACCTGATCATGCCCTTCTTTCACTGACACATTCCCAGAGGCAGGACATCTCTGAGCAGCAACTTCCTTTTAAGGCAGGTTACTCTAAGTGCCAAGGTTAAGTTCTTGAGGAAGATTCATCCAAACAACTCTCTTGAAGATCTTCCCTGAAGGCTGTCAGCTGCAGTAACACTTTTTAAGAGGCAGGTTTGATACACTTTGCTTGTTGAAAAGGAACTGTATCATTAATTACACCAGAAACAAAGGAATTACTTGTCATGAGTGGCACTTTTTGTTTGTTTTGGGGGTTTTTTCATGGTGGATTTTTTTCCTAATTAATCGTCTAACAAGTACATTTAGGCTTGAGGTGAGGAGAAAGTTCTTCACTCAGATGGTCATTGGCCACTGGAATGGCCTGCCCAGGGAGGTGGTGGAGTCGCCATCCCTGGAGCTGTTCAAGGCAGGATTGGACATGGCACTTGGTGCCATGGTCTAGCCTTGAGCCCTGTGGTAAGGGTTGACTTGATGATCTATTAGGTCCCTTCCAACCCTGGTAATACTGTGATACTGTGATACATCTTGCTTTCAATGCAGGATCTCCTGACAAGATATGGAGTTTTGAAAATAAGAAAATTACACCAATAGATTTCTAGAATTGGTAAAAACATTAAAAAATAAAAGAGTTACAAGAAATTTGTATACTATAATTTGAGATTAGAGATGTAAAAAACAAGAATTACAGCAAAAATACTGAACATGATTATTAGGTAGAGATATATAAAACTAGAAGAGCACAGATTGAAAGTAAGAAGAAACGAATATGACCATCATCACATGTTGGATTCTTGTTTTTATGCCAGACAATATAGAACAATTTTCCTCAAGATATGTTGAACATTCTTCCACATGATTTAGAAGAAAATGATTCCTAGGAATATAAAACTTCAAACTTTGAACTTTCAATTCTTTAACCAAATGTATGGAATTAAAAAAGTCATGCTTTCAAACCTCCTAATTTCTAAAGATTCATAGACTCATAGAATCATTCAGGTTGTAAAGGACCCTTGGGATCAAGTCCAACCATCAATCCTACTGTGGTGGGTTCAAGACCACAATTAAAAATAAAGGAAAAGGAAACAAAGCATTTAGGTCTCAGTGAGCTCTTGGATAGAATTTTCCAGACAATGGATAGCTTCGGGAAAATGGAAAAGGGTTTAATAACTCTATAACCGTGTACAGACAGAAGAAAAAAAAATTAAGCAGTTAGTACACACAAACTAGAAACTCTGTCACAGATGCCATCACATGTCCTGAGAAAAATACAATGGGAGATCACTATCGTATTGGTCCTTGTTTTTTTACATTAGAGACCTGGGAAATCTTTCAAGTATCAAGTCAAGTAGAGAGGGGTACCACCACCCTCTCTCTTCTCCCTCCTGTGTCGCCACTCTCGTCTGCAGATGCCGGACCCTCAACCACTCAGACTGGCGAACTCTTCAATTCTTCAGTGCAGCTTCGCCAGCAAAACACTGATCAGACGTGACTGATTCCTCAGCACCTGGAACTGCATCGTTCAATGCAGGAGACATGCTTTCAAAAAGAACCTAGTCTCTGTCTTCCTTGCCCAAGGTTTAAAGATTCTTGAGTTCCCAATACTCGAGCATCCACAGCTTTTGTCAGTGGCAGAAATGACATTCTCTCTTCCTGTGGATCAGTGGCTTTAAGATTGCGGCAACTGGTCACATGGCCCCAGCCATGTGAGGAGCTCAAGATGGCGCCCAACTGCATGGCTGGTGTCAGTAGGGCCCCCCCCACCTCACTATGCTGCTTGGAGAAGATCGGCACTAATTTCTTGCTTCTCTGGTCCACAGTGCCAGCTTAGAGCTGGGCTGGGTCAGAGCCAGAGCCAGGACTGGGCTGAGTCAGGGCCAGGGCCGGGGCCAGGCCAAGGCCCATTCTCTTGGGCTGCCTACTTGAGGCAGGATGGGGGCCCAGGATAGTGGAGCCACCACCCCACCGCTGTCTCTGACACAGGGAACAGGGCTGGGGGGAGAGGGGCTGCAGCAAGCCACCGTACCCCCTCCGTCTTGTCTTCCCCCACTCCCCCAACCTGGAAGTGTGGGAGAGGCTGGAGCTGAAGGTCCGTGCTGGTGTGCTAGGGCAAAGCCCCCAGCAATAGAGAAAAGGCCAGGATGGTCATAGTCCTTTTATCTCCTAGACTACTCCTCCCCCGTGACATGTCACTGGCAGAATCCTCTCAAAGCAACATGCACCTTCTTCTTAATGAAATCAGAAATCTATACATTTGAAAACCAGATCCCCCAGCACTACATCTAAGCATCTTTTAAACCCATCTAGAGATGGGACTCAATCACCACCCTTGGTAATCCATTCCAGTGCCTGACCACTCTTTCCAGGAAGAATTTTTTCCTGATGTCCAATCTAAACCTACCCTGTTGGAGCTTAAAACCGTTCCCCCTGGTTCTGTCACTAATTACCTGTGAGAAGAGACCAGCATCAACACGTCTATAATGTCCTTGCAGATAGTTAAAGAGAGCGATGAGGTCTCTTCTAAGCCTACTCTTCCTCAAACTGAACAGCCTCAACTCTCTCAATCTCTTCTCATCAGACCTGTCCTCCAGGCCCTTCACCAGTTTTGTTGCCCTCCTCTACACTCACTCCAGTGCTCAAGGTGTGGCCTCACCACTGCTGGGTACAAGGGGAAAATCACCTTCCTACTCCTCTTGGACGCACAGTTTCTAATACAGGCCAGGATGCCATTGGCCTTATTGGCCACCTGGGCACCCTGCTGGCTCATATTCAGCTGTCTGTCAATTAGAACCCCCAGGTCCTTTTCTGCTAGACTGCTTTCGAGCCACACTTCCCCAAGTCTGTAGCATTGCATGGGATTGCTGTGACCAAAATGCAGGACCCAACACTTGACACTATTGAAACCCATACAGTTGTCCTCAGCCCATTGATGCAGCCTGTTAAGGTCCCTATGAATAGCATTACCACCCTCCAGTAGATCGACACTCCTTGCCAACTTGGTGTCCTCTGCAAATTACCTGAGGTAACTCAATCCCCTCATCAAGATCATTGATAAAGATGTTGAGCAAGAGTGGCCCCAGCACTGAGCCCTGGAGGACACCACTCATGACTGGCCTCCAAGAGGATTTAGCTCCACTGACCACAACTCTTTGGGCCTGGACATCCAGACAGTGTTCCACCCAGCAGAGTACATGCCTGTCTAAGCCATAGGCAGCCAGCTTATTCATGAAGGTGTTGTGGGGTACTGAAGTCCAGATAGACTACATCAACAGGCTTTCCCTCATCCACTAAGCAGGTCACCTTATCATAGAACGAGATCAGGTTTGCCAAGTAGGACCTGCTTCTCATGAACCCATGCTGACTGGGTCTAACTGCCTGATTGATCTTTAATTGCTCCATGATTGCTCTCAAAAGAATCTCAGAATTATTCTGGTTGAAGGACTAGATGCAGGGCAATCTAGAGCCTAGCTTGTTGCTCAGGACTGTGTCCAGATAAATTTTGAACATCGATGATGTTCCTTATGTAATTGTAGTCAGACCAACCCTCCTGTGCTACTGCCTCTGGTCCTGTCACTGAGCATCACTGGAAAGAGCCTGATTCTATCCTTTTCTACACCTTCCCTTCAGATGTTTGTATATGTCACCAGTTAACCACATCTGGGGATATATTTGAGTATAAGACTTAAGAAAACTAACATAGGAAACTTGGGATGTGTAGCTGTATCGTTTTGGTACTTCAAGTTAATTACCCCTAGCATAGATGATGGAATTGTGCACACTTTTGCTTCTGGAACTACGGAGGCATTTATGGTGCTTTATGATGATTTATGGATATACAAGTTTATGCAGAATTGGTTTGATCTTGCAGTGTGCTGAACGCATCTTCTACAGCAAACTGTCCTTATCGAAAACAGGCAGAACCCATTCCTAAACCTTATATGAACTTTTCGTGGTGCCCCTCAACACAAATATCTCATATTATTCTATTTTTTAATGGTGTCTGTTATACATTTGCTTATATATTCATGTCTATATTTCAATGACATGTGTGGGAATTCAGAGGCAACAAGAAAAGCTTCTATAAATACCTAGATGGCAAAACGAAGCCTAGGTAAAATGTGGATCCATTATTTGATGAGACAGGGAGTTTTGTTACACAGAATGTGGAGAATGGACTGGACGTATTGAATATCTACTTTGTTTCAGTCTTTATTATGAAGACTAACTTTCAGAAATCTTAGATCCCAAAGACCAGGGGGAAAGGCTGGAAAAGGAAAGATAAGATAAACAGAAAGAACCATTGGGTGAACTCATGTCTTTGAGACTGATGTTATAGGCAGGGCTTTGGTTTTTGAATCACAGGCTTCTATATGAGATGCCTGGCCTGCAGGCAGCAGATTGGAAGCATGTGGAAGCATAGAGGGTTTGAGTCCTCCTTATGGGTAGGAATCAGGAGTAAGGCCACAATGAGTGATTTTGTGGTGGGAATCTGTTATAGACCACTCAACCAGGGTAAAGAAGCAGATGAAACTTTTTACAAGCAGTTGAGAGAGGTTTCACAATCGCTGCCCCTTGTGCTCATGAGTTCAATTTTGCCAATGTCTGCAGGAAATGCAACACAGCAGAAGAGACAACAGTCTCAGAGGTTCCTGGAGTGTGTGAAAGAGAGCTTCCTGACACAACTGGTGAGACAGCCAAAAAGGGTAGATGCCCTCTTGAACCTGCTTCTTGTGAACAGGGAAGATCTTGTGGCAGAAGTGAATGTTGGAGGTTGTCTAGGGCACAGTGATTGTGAGATGACTGAGTTTTCAATTCTTGGAGGAACAAGGAAAGGGGTTATTAACCTGCTACTTTAGACTTCTGGAGGGTGAATTTTGATTTGTTCAGGAGACTGATTGACAAAGCTCCTTGGGAGGCTGCCCTGAAAGATCATAGAATCACAGAATCACTCTGGTTGGAAAAGACCCCTGGGATCATTGAGTCCAACCATCTACCCTGCCTTACGAGTTCACCCCTAAACCAGATCCCTCAACACCTCATCCAAACAATCTGTAAGCATATCCAGAGATGGCGGCTCAACCAGTTCTCTGAGAAGCCCATCCCAGTGCCTAACCAAACTTTCTGTGAAAAAGTTTTCCTAATATCAAGCCTAAACCTACCCTGTTGTAACTTGAACCCATTTCCTCTTGTTCTATCACTAATTGCTTGTGAGAGGAGACCAGCACCAACCTCTCCACAACATCTTTTCAGGTAGTTGTAGAACATGATGACATTTCCTCTCAGCCTCTTCTTCTTCAAAATAAAGAGCCCCAGCTCTTTCTGTCTTTCCTAATAAGATTTATTCTGTACGCACTTCACCAGTTTAGTTGCCCTCCTCTGCACCTGCTCCAGCACCTCCACATCTCTTTTGTATTGAAGTGCCCAAAACTGGATACAATAGTCAAGATGTGGCCTCACAAGTGATGAATATATGGGGCCATAACCTTCCTACTCCTGCTGGCCACACTATTTCTAATACAAGCCAGGATGCCATTGGCCTAAGAAGGCCAAGAGGCTACCTGGGCACACTGCTGGCTCTTATTCATCTTCCTGTCAATTAGAACCTCCTAGGTCCCTCTCTGCCACATGGCTCTCCAGCCACACCTCTCCAAGCCTATGGAGTTGCATGATCTTGTTGTGGCCCTGAGGCACATCACTTGTGGCATGCGCCAGCTGGATTTAACTCCATTAACCACCACTCTTTGGGTCCGACTGTTGAACAGACTGTGTCCTCGTCCAAGCCATGAGCAGCCATGAAGTTGGTAGACAGGGATGTGGAGCAGAAAATCTGTCTTGTAATCCAGGAGGAAGTAGTGACCTGCTATGCCACACAGATCCTTACAAGTATATGGGTCCAGTTGGGATTAATCCCATGAAGCTTAAGGACTTGGCACAAGAGATAGCTAAGCCACTCTCCATCATTTATCACCAATCCTGGCTAGCCAGAGAGCTCCCAGATGACTGGAGGTTGTTCAATGTGACGCCCACCCACAAGAAGGGCCAGAAGGAGGATCTAGGGAGCTGTAGGCCTGTCAGTGTGACCTCTGTGCTTGGCAAGGTTATGAAGCAGATCATCCTGAGTGCCACTGAGTGGCATGTAGAAGGCAACCAGGGGATCAGGCTCAGGGAACATTGGTTTAGGAAGTGAAGGTCCTGCCTAAGCAATCTGACCTCATTCTATGACTGGATGACTCACCAAGTAGGTGACGGGAAAGCTGTGGATATGGTCTGCCTAGACTTCAGCAAAGCCTTTATCATAGTCTCCCACAGCATCCTCCCAGAAAAGCTGTCAGCCCATGGCTTGGATAGGTGCACTCTCTGCTGGGTTAAAAGCTGGCTGGATGACTGGGCACAGAGAGTGGTTGTGAATGGTGCCACATTCGGTTGGTGTCCAGTGACCAGTAGTGTCCCCCAGAGTAGGGGGACTGGGCCCACTTCTATTCAAAATCTTTAAGGATTATTTGGATGAGGGGATCTAATCTATGCTTAGTAAATTCACAGATGACACCAAGTTGTGGGGGAATGCCCATCTGCTAGACGAGAGGAATTTGCTGTAGAGAGATCTAGACAAGCTGGGTCAATCAGCAGAGGCCAATGGGATGAAGATTAACAAGGCCAAATGCAGGGTCTTACATTTTGGCCACAATAACCCCCTGCAGCTACAGACTGGGGGATGAGTGGCTGGACAGTGGCCTGGCAAAGTGGGACCTGGGAGTACTGGTTGAACATTAGCCGGCAGTATGCTCAGGTGGCACAAAAGACCAACAGCATCCTGGCTTGTATCAGAAATGGTGTGGCCAGCAGTGCCTATACTTGGCACTCGTGATGCCTCACCTCCATGTAGTTCTGGGTCCTTCACTTCAAGAAAGATATTGAGGTACAGAAGCGGGGCCAGAGGAGAGCAGTGAGGCTGGTGAAGGGGCTAGAGGAAAACGATTATGAGGAGAGGCTGAGAAAGCTGGGTTTGTGTAACCAGGAGAAGAGGAGGCTTAGAGGTTTTTTCCAATCTCAGTAATTCTGTAATTCTGTGATTCTGTGAGTCTATGATCTGCCCTTAGTGGAAGAGGATCAAAGTAGGGAATACTGAAGCAACTCAACATACATATGTTTATGGGATGTACATGAAGGAGTTGATGGGTTTCATTGTGAGGACACTCTCAATGATTTTTTAAAAATCATAGTGACTGAAAGAAATATCCCAAGACTGGAAGACAGTAAATATTGCCCACATCTTCAAGGGCAAGAAAGAAGACGGAAGACAAGGGAAAGTACTTGAGAGATTTCTGTGTTGAAAGCTGATTTCTCCGTCATTATTGTTTGTGGTGCTTCACATAAAGAAGAAATGTCTAAAGAGGGTAAATATAGCTTAATTCTTCATCAGTCTGTGTCTGGTTTAGTAATATATGTTTGACCCAGGTAAAATCTGTTAGGACTCATTTGAAAGTGCTGCATGCTGTAGTAACCTAAATATACAGAAAGACAGGAACATGGGTTTTATTTGATTTGTCTTGAGTATCTAGTTTAGACCATGGCAGAAGAGCAAAGATAACTAATTTCTGATCCATGAGTTTCCAGTGTTCAAACTGCATAACAGAACTATCAAAATATTACTTATGCTTTGTTTTGCTCAGATTGTCAGCAAATCATTGCTTTGATATACTCGTCCTCTCAAAGCAGCTTATTAAGTTGCACAACATTGTGTTTTGTTTATTACAAATACGATATCACACAAAGAAAAGTAGTTTTGTAAGACAATACAACAAGCAAGGAAGATTCCACAATAAGCCAGAATGTAGCTTTTCTGGGGGAAAAACAGAAATTTGTCAGTCAGACTGAAGTATGTCTCTGCTCTCATTTATCAGTACCAGATGTGAATACTAAGACTTTAATTAGTTCTGTCACTAATTTGAGAAAAATTAGGGAGGTGATAGAATCACTGTCCCTTGAGGCACTCAAAAAATGACCAGATGTGGCTTAGGAAACAGGTTTTAGCGGGCATGCTGGGTTTGGATTGACTGTTGCACTGGGTGATCTTGTTGGCCACTTCCAACCTTAATGATCGTATGATTCTATGAAAATACAACTGAGTGCAATCATATGCTAGAGTGGATTTTTTGTTTGCAAAAGCAGATACTTGGGATTAAAGAAATGAAGACAACCAACAAGAAGACTAAGGTTTTCAAAACATTCCCTCTCCATATGAGATGTATGGAGTGCATCCTTTAAAACCAGCCTCCCAGCTGTGTCCTCTAGGATCGCACTTCATCCCATGCTTCATTCTTGAGTATGTCTGACCTGAGGCAACAAAGCCTCACCTGAAGAGATACTATTAAATCAAATTTTTAAATGCTAATTAGTGACTAGGTCATAATATCCATTGGTAGTATCCTTAGATGCACTGGTCTGATTGTCAGAGTTACTGAGCTTTTTACATATCGTGAAGTTCACAGAGGACAGAAATATTTTCACCGATTTTTTACTGATTTTAGATAATTCCCAGAAGGATTTTTCTGCTAATAAAAGATAGCAAATTCACCACCGAAAAGCATTTTGCTATACTATTTCTGTAATGTAAAGAACCTCCTAGTGTTATCAAAAGCAAAATTTCCTACCATGTTAGGAGAAAAATAGCGTAGTAAAAATTAGCATGCATCACGGGGAGCAGACCTAAAGACCAAAATATTTGATGCTGATATTGATCTACCATAGACCAGCTATAGCCTTGCCCTATGGACTGAGCGTCCTGGAGTGCCCACATGAGAATATATTCCAGTTCAGTAACATCAGGAAATAAACAGGTTTGTACACATGATGATGCAAAGAAACTGGAAGCTGCCAGGAGATTTAATTAAAAAATGGACCCCTGATCTGAACTAAAATATTTATGTGGACTGTGTTCAAGTTGCCCCAAAAGACAACGCATCTGCACATGAGTAACATATGGTAATAATATTTCCTGACACATGAAATGTGCATTGCAGAAAGTCGGAGAGCACGCTTCTTTTCTATCACCAAAAAAGCCATCTTCCTTTTGTCCAAATATGTTGTCTTAGCCAGACAGAGCAAAGAGTCTGGCTTTGCTCTTCTTTTTATGTATGTATCTATTGGATCCCTCTTTTGTCTCTCAAGGTTCCCTGGTTCAGGAAACCTTATGACTTCCTCAAAAACCTCAAGAAACAGCAGCATTCAGTACCAGCACCAGCTTTCTTATTGTTTTATTGTCAGAAAAGTGAAAAATAACCTAAAAATCACAGCTCACCCTGTCTTAATCAGCGGACAAAACTTTCACCCCTTCATAGAGCAGATGGGACTGTTGGTAATGTTTGATGACCCCACAGTACTGAATTGAGTTAACCCTCAGCTGCTGCAGTGTGTACGACCTTTACAATACGCAACGGTCTGTTCAGCTGTGCTTATTTACGACGTTATAAAAGGCAGTTCTTCCATTAGAAAATCAGGGTAATTCAGAGCATGCTGTTCCTAAGGTCTCTCTGAAGCATCTGTCAAAAGAACATGGACCTGTTCAGGTAAGTACTGAACAAGATGAAATTGTATGGTTAGCAAAGAACACAAGGAAGTGGCAACAGCATCTCCATGTAGACGATATTTTGTAACTGCTGTCAGTGATAACTACCAATATTGCTTGGATTAGAAATGTTACTTTAACTGTAAAATAACTTGATTAGTGATAGCTTCATTTAATTTATTAATTATAGTTAAAGGATAGAGATCTCACATTTTAAAACACTTAAATATTCAATTCCACTTGAATTTCATAATTTCTAACCGCTTAAAGAAAAGACAAAACTGCTGTTTTAGATATTGTCTTAAGTTATGTATCTAAAATATATTTTAAAAAGGGCTAAGAAGAGCAGTCTGTTGGTAGCAAAAGCAGCTGAAGTATCCCTAACTGTCAACTCATCTAATGCAGTTGTACGGTTTGAAAAATGTATAACTACAGTGTTTATCAGTGTTGTTACAGCAAGTTTTCTAGTCTGAGGAGTTAGGATGAGCCATCTCCTAAAATAGTCCAGTAGTGTATTGCTGGCCTTTTTTTTTATATAAAAAATAAAACACAGTCACTAACTGAACTGACTTGTAACACCCCTTTCGTTTCTCTTTGTCAAGTCTTCAGTTCCTCGTAATGATTCTGCAAATATGCTTATCAATGGAAATTAAAAACAGATTTCACCATTATTGTTTTCTTCAACTTATTTTAAATATTTTAAGCAGGTAAGCTTTAACTTTTTAACTATTGATACTCTTTTCTACATGTAAATAAGCATTTGGCATATGCATGTATTTCATTTACGTCACCATAAACAAACTTAACAGAACTAGAACAAATTTCATTTTATCCTAGAACTAGTCTCCTGACTAGCTCAAGAATTAAAATTACTGAAAGTGATGTAACTGGATTAAGCCTGAACTGCATGGCTATAACCAATGCCTATTGCTTGTTAATTAAGAAGGTGACCGCTAGAGAAAAAAAGATATCAGGAATTTGTATATACTTAAGCAGTCTAGTTTTTGATTAGTAGGATTTTTGTTGATGAAAACTATGAATTATATTTGTGAAGCTGATTTTCCTGTTTACAAAAATGTCCTCCTTTATTGCTATTTCCAAATATGCATTGCTTTAAACTCTGAAGCAGATGTTACTTTTTATTCTCAGTGAGATCAGCTTGTTACTGTAGATAACCACATTGGGATTCAAACATCTAAGTACTTTCTCCAGACCTTTTTAAAAATAATATTCTCTATGTATGTTTTAATCTACTTTCTCCTCAGATTTTTATACTGATGTAAAATGCACCATTATAACTTTTTAGTAGCTTGGAAACCTCCATGTGAGTGAAAAGCTCAGTACAAGTGCCACATGCATTTAAACATTGTTCTTTGTTGCTATTTCATCCCGCTTTTTTCATAGCCATAAGGACTCATACAACCAATTAAAGACATTTGTTAGACATTTAGATACTGTGGCAATAACTTTACTTGGAGGTATAGTTATGCAGGCCCACAGATTTCTGGATAATGCATCAGTAATGAGACAGAATAACTAGTATCCAGAAATGTTATTTTGCTTCGTTTTTATCCAACAGTGCTTACATGCAGTTGTTGTCCAAAAGCTGACCACATCTCCAGCCATATTCTGGTTTACAAGGAGTGCTTCATCCTTAGGAAAGATGCCGAGGGACTTTTATGAAGAACACTAGTAATAGGACAAGGGGAATAGTTTCAAACTGAAAGAGGATAGATTTAGTTTAGAACTTCCTTACTGTGAAGGTTGTAAGGATCTGGAACAGGTTGCCCATGGAGGCTGTAGATGTCTCCTCCCTGGAATTGTGTATGATCAGATTGGATGGTACTTTGGGCAACACAGTCTAGTGAGAAGCTTCCTTGCCCATGGCAGGGGGTTGGAACCGGGTGATATCCAAGGTCCCTTCCAACCTAAGCCATTCTACGATTCTCTGCAATCCTATTCCATTCTCCTACCTAAGTGTCATGATGAGAGGAAAGTCAGGAGTTGAACAAGGGAGGGGAGAGGAAGAAAATGTTTTTACTGTTTTTCTTCTTGTTATCTCACTCACTTAAATTGCCAATAAATTAAATTGATCTTCCTAAGCCATTTTTTTCCCCACTGTAACTGGTGAGTGATCTCCCTGTCTTTATCGTGACTCATGAGCTTTTTCAGCTTATTTTCTCTGTTTGTCTTGTCCGAGGCAGGAGAGTGAGCGAGAGGCTTGATGGGCACCTGGAAGTCAGCTGAGGTTAATCTACCACAAGAACGTTATGGGGATATACTGTTTAGTGTCCCTATTACGGTTATGGATAGGGGAGAAATACAAAGGGGATTAACCAAAAAGTTGTCTTGGCTCTTCCTTAATAGCATCCTCTTTGTCACTGTCTGATACAGCATATTTAGCTAATTAGGTTGATCCAGACTGTCTGACCTAGTAGGACATTTCCTGTGTTCTGGTATTGTGTGAAATGAAGGGAATAATGATAGAAACAGTAAATATTTTTCTGGTTTTACTTTTTTTATTTCCTTTAAAAAAATCTCTGGTTATGAAGCAAAGTTGTCTTGCATATGTATGACATGATGTCAGAAAGACACTGATATTGACGAAGATTAGCGTACAGAGACTGAAAAAAAAAATGCCAGAAATTATGGAAGTATTTTCAGCATGATAAATATAAAAACTTGCAAACCTGTGCAGTGTATTAACAAATCCTGGCACCGAATGTCAGAAAGTACAACTGGTCATTATTTCAAGTATTATCTTACTTGACCAAAGTAGCAAAAATATTTGCTCTGCTTGACTAAGAATTATATGAGCTAAGACCTGTATAGGGCAGTAATGTATTTAATTTAACTGAAATAGCATGGAAAAATATCTAAACTTTCAGACACCAAAGGATTTCTGTAGCTTTGTGAGAGACTTTGAGTAAACTACATTGTCTCGTGTTTTCATATTACCATGTCAAGTGACATGATCTCAGGAACCACAGCTCCACCTCTCTCAGAAAAGGATAAATTTATTTCTAAATGCATCAGTAGTATTTCAACTCTTTCTATGTCATGAACAAACGATGACTTGAACAGGAGGAAGATTAGCACACTCATTTAGCTCTTTTTGTGCTTTATGACAGATGAAGGATTTTGCAAGGAAATCGGTGTTATTTATATCTTTTTTAACATAACTTTAATAGTTGTAAGACTGTGGAACACAGTTCAGAATTCTTGCAGGCCATTACAAAGTTCAAGACTGGATTTTGCAACATAATCTAAGGGAATCTACAAATTCCTTTCTGGTTCATATGACAACATCCTGTCACAGAGCAGTAAGTTATACTGGTGTAGAAAGTGTAGTCAGCTTTTTATGATTTAAAAATACAATTCAAAGTCTTTCCATAGTACTTCCTACTCTAACTTTCCAAACCAAACATCACATTATTTCATTACAAAAATAAATAACAAGCCATTGATCTCAAATGTGTTACCAAGGTGCTCTTGTCCTGTAGGCTCATATTCACCAGTTACCACCAAAAGCAATTCACTGGCTCCTTAATGCCTTTGTAAATATAGATATGGAGTTCAGAGAGGTGAGTACTGAGTATTTAACTATGTTGATTTTCTTTCATGGTGCAAACACCCTACTCTAAATTTAAGTAGAGTTGAACACCCTGTTATACAAGTTTGGATTATCAGCAAAACAAGCAGACAAAATGCATGCACAAACAGTAAAATCCATCTGAAGCTTTGAAATTATTGGCTGCTCAGACTTCTTGAATAGTCAAGAGAATTCTTCCTATGTATCAGATGCAAGTTAGAAGCCACATTTTCATTTTTCGCATGACATCAGAAAATGCTGTTATTATTGTAGGAAAAACACCCAAACCAACAACAAAAAAAACCCAAAATAAAGCTTAAACATCCTCTCCCCTTTCTCCAAACCCCTGATAATCAGAAAATTAAGATGTTTTATAGATTTCATAAATAAACATTGAGAAATTCTTTGTAGCCGAATAGAGTACTTGAAGGCTATAAATCTAGTTACACCTATAACTGTTCATGCAAAAGAAAGGTGCCCTCCGTCACAGTGATACATACGAGAAACAAGAGTGTCCCCAGACTTGACAAGGATGTGACAGTAGAAGTATGACTCCATCAGATTCTTTTAGATCACTTAAGGCTACGCCTGGAAGAAACATCTGACTCTGCACAGCAATAACTTTTAACCTTACATATGGTACTCACAGGTGATTAGTTACGTAGTTCATCAGGTTCATAACATTTGCAATCCGGGGAAAACTGCAGTTCTTCAGGACTCACCAGTATAATGCCAGGGGAATGGAAACTGGGAGCTGACAGAGGAAGACAGTTCCTTTAGTCTCAACTAAAACAACACACGTATGGAAGGATCCAATTCTTCTTGATTCTTGTTCTGATATATTTTAAAAACAGATCTAGGTCCTCATCTGCACATCACTTATCCTTTAAAGCACGCAAACTTTGGATAGTGCTAAAGAAAAAATTTTACAGCAAACACACAGGCTTGAAATAAAGTACAGAAAAACGCTGCATTCACTTTTTTTCCTTTTATTTGTCTTTATTTTGTAAAAATCACAAAACACAGCGTAAAGAAAAACAGTACCTTCTTCATAGTCTAATTTGCATATTACAATGGCTATTTTAGAAATACAAAATTTCTCAGGAGGACTTCACATGAGAATACTGGAAAGAAGGGAAGCTGAGGATTTCAAAGTCTAGGATGCTGAAAAGAAGGGAAGCTGAGGATTTCAAAGTCTAGGATGCTGAAAAGAAGGGAAGCTGAGGATTTCAAAGTCTAGGATGC
>JAOXOE010000164.1:0-40792 GCA_028565055.1 Phoeniculus purpureus
CTGATAGCCTTTTATGAGGGCATAACCAGGTGGATAGATGATGGCAGAGCAGTGGATGTGATCTATCTTGACTTCAGAAAGGCATTTGACAGTGTCTCACACAGCATCCTTGTAGCCAAACCGAGGCAGTGTGGACTGGATGATCAGATAGCGAAGTGGATTGTGAACTGGCTGCAGGATTGAAGCCAGAGAGTAGTGGTCAATGGGACAGAGTCTAGCTGGAGGCCTGTATCTAGTGGAGTGCCCCAAGGGTCAGTATTGCACTCAGTAATGACTTGGATGAGGAATTAGGCTGCACTGTCATCAGGTTTGCTGATGACACAAAGCTGGGTGTTGTTGCTGACACCCCAGCAGGCTGTGTTGCCATTCAGCAGGACTTGGATAGGCTGGAGAGCTGGGCTGGGAAAAATATAATCAAATATAACAAGGGCATGTGGCCGGGGGATTGCACTAGATGATCTTTCGAGGTCCCTTCCAACCCCTAATGTTCTGTGATTCTGTGATACAGGTAAATTGCTCCTGCAACAGTGTTAATGCACAATTAATAGCAAACACTGCAGTTCAGTGTGTAAGACTCAAAAGTCTTACCCAGGTGGACTCTCGCTGCAACTTGATAGTTACTCACCTGGGCAAGCTGGTGCTCCTAGCACTTGCACCCTGAAACCATATGACTGCTAGTCCCACACATCCTAAACTAATAACCATGAAGTACTGAGCCAGCCTCAGGAAAGGGTGTGTAGACATCAGACAAAATCTGCCCATAGCTGATGACAGCCTAATTTATGAATAAACTCACTCTTAACCTTAAAGTAGGGGTGTCCTGCATTTGCCATAAGAGTTCACTCAAGATGATCCTCAATATGAGCTTTACTGGAACCGAGGTCAGGCTGACAGGCTTGTAGTTCCCCAGATCCTACTTCCAGCCCTTCTTGTAGACAGGCATCACATTAACCACCCTCCAACCACCTGGTACCTCCCTTGTTGACCAGGATTGTTGATAAATGATGGAGAGAGGCTTGGTGAGACAGAATTTTTCGTGCATAGTAGCCTGAGAGAGTTGCTAGTTTTATACCACTTATGCACTGAGAAAAATCTGAGAAGCTAATATGAGAGTTTAAAAGAAGCAGCACACCCTAGAGTGTATCTTGGATGTCAGTGTCTACAAGATCTTCCAGTGATAAGCTCTGTATTTTAGCTAGATGTATCTCTTCTGTGTCATTATTTGCGTACCTGAGTTCTGCACATAACTTGCTCATAGGAGGCAGGTGGTTGCTCAGAAATTCACCACCAGATACACATGCACACCCGAGGAACACTGAACTTTTTGAAATCTTACTATGAATTTTACAGCTATTTAACTTGCTCGTGAAACCATTGAAAAACAAAACACCTAAAATTTCTGAGAGCAGCACATGCCCAACAGGTAACACAAACAAGGAGAACTATGAAGTAGTTGTTCAGCACCCCAGCTCATTTCTCAACTGAGCTGTTAGTGAAGGTGCTTGTTCTCCCTCCCCTTCCTGCATGTAAGGGATGACAATTTCTTCTCCTTCCTGTTCAACCCTCTTGGAAATGCACACCAGTGATTGTAGGCTTTTTTTTCCCCCCACCACATTGCTGTAAAAAAGCTCCTATTTCCCTGACAACTTCCTTTGTGATCAAAGTAGATTTAGCCTCGGCAAAGCACCAGCTGCAGTACCTCCTGGCCCATTCAATCGCTGAATTCAGTGCCTGGTCCTACCAACAGCTCCCCAGGCAGAAACGATACAATGTGAACTTGCTTAGTGCCAGCAACCTTGGATGAGTGACAAGGACACTGAGTGACAGTGACTATTAGGGAACTGTAGCTATAGCAACACTAGTACTCACAAAGCAAATCCCTACCATGAGTGAAAGCAAGCTGGTGCTGTTGTACGTGTAAAAGTGCTGATAAAGCAGGAACAACCTCAGGAGAGAACACGCCTGGCCATAACCAGCAACACATGCAAAACCACACCTAAAGCACACAGAAACTTAGTTCCCACACTTTTGGAAATATTGGGTGAAACAACAGATCCAAAACTGTTGAATCTTTGCAAGGAAATCTCACTCTTCTGGTTCCAGAATTTACTGCAAGTGTAGCACCATGTCATCAAATGAACCACCTACAGATAAGACAGTCCTGGTGACCCGGAAATGCTTGCAGAGCATCAAGGAAGTGCTCAAGGGGAAGACAACATCAAGCAAAAAATATTCTTTGTGCTTGCACTTTTCAGACACCACACAGTCCCCTCCACTGCTGTGTGTTTGTTAGGGTACATGTAGCTAGAACCTATAGCTGTCATTAGGAGAGTTGTGCTCTGTCATTACGGGACACATTCCATGTGACTGTGAGCTATCACATTGTCCGTGCCCGTCCTCGGAAAGAGCAGGATTCTGCTAAAGTATCATCTGAACAGCAAGTAGGAACACTGGTTCTGTCACAGCTAAAGACTCCATTAGCAGCGCTCAACTTGACCCAGCTAGCACAAACTGAGCTACTTTGAAGAGAGCCAGTTCTGAAGAGACAGAATTGGTGACTTTCATTAGCAACCAGACAAAAAATTAAGAGATCTTATTGATCATTCAGAGGATGATTCCTGCAGTCTCTCTTTTCAGATGCATGATTTATAATCCATTGCATATTTAAAAATCAGCTTGAAATAACTTTAATGATGGTGAAGAACTGCTTTAACCATTTGTCTTTTGTGTAGGAGGCTCCTTCTCCCACAAAATTTATCACATGTATAGCCTGATGGTGAACAGAGTTTTCTTTCTGGGTATAGAGTTAATGGATGTTCACTGTTTCATAACAGTACCATGAACACCTCAGTATCAGTACAACAGTCTTCTGCTCCAGCGCTGGTCAGGGAGCTAAAATAATGGGTTTATCAAAAAATTTTATCACCGCTTCCATAGAGTCTGCTATGTTAGAGACCTAAGGTCTAAGTATCTTTCTTTAGGCTCATGCTCTGTGCTCACTAAGCCCAAGTAAATACCAACTACATAAACTTTCAGTAAAGGCCCCATGTCTGTGTAATTATGTGTTTGCATGAATATGAGGCTGGGGTTAGCAGAGCTATTAGCAGAAGAGATGGTGATAATAGCCTGTGAAAGGGGAAAAAACCACCCTATGAGGATATGTGTGATGGAGCTACTCCAGTGAATTAGGTCACCTAGTGCTGTCATAAACAATAGGGCCAGAGCTCACAAAATGGCAAGCAACCTTCCATATGAAGGGCTTTGGACAGTTGGCTCTGCTACTAAGGTTACCAGAAGTGATACTAGATGTTACAGCATCACTGCAGAAATGAGATAGCATGGGAAGGGAGGCAGAAGTCTGAGGAGCTCAAGGCAGGCAACCTGAATCCTTAGAGGGAAAATCTTCATCCTAAGTAGCTAAGAGGATCTCTTCTTCAGACTTGGCAGATTACGCCTTGAAAATCCATCCTGCTTTGTCCTGTAACCTAACTCTTGCTTACTGAAGGCTGAAAAGATAAAGCATGCTGCAGCCACAGGCTGTGGGTTTTTTTAAACTTACCAGTTTCTTCAACATCCCAATACAGCAATTTTCAAGGGCAGATGAATTTCAGAAAGTGTTGTGTATCCACATTCTTTGTTCTCAGCAATAGCTGGATCTGTGGCACAGCCTTCACTATCGCTTCTGAAATCTCTGATCTTCATTTCACTGATTTCCTCCTTCTATATCCATTCTTTACCATTACAAATCCTAAAAGGAATGAAAGAGAAAATGAGATTGGCTGGTGGTATTTCTCCCTTTGTCAAAGGCCTTACAAAACCCTTAGCAAATGCAGGAGAACCTGTGTCTTTCAGGGGACATATTGTTTGAATATTTAAGAGAGTCTGGAAGAAAATTTTGTGGATTGGTATTTGCTCCTTCTTGTGAAGCTGGACAAATGCTCTACACAGCTAGATCCAAAGATAGTGCACTTGCAGAAATGACAGCAAAGGCAATAGTGCTTAACTTGATACGATTATAAAGATTTAGAAAAAAGTGGGGAACACCTCATTCAGATCAAACACGATAACTCATTTGAACTTCAAGCAATCTATTTCCTCTTTCCTTACCAGTTAGCCTGAATGCAACATTAACTTGGCTACCTTTCCCACCACTGTGGCCATAGCCAGAGGCACACCTAGCCCAGACTTCCGAGCACACGCATCTAACTGCTCACAAGTGAACACAGCAGGATGAGGCATATTTGTGCTTTGTGCAAAGTTTACACACGATGGAGATTGGTTATACCAAAGGGGCCTGGTGACTTGCACCATGTGCTTTGGACCCTGATATTTTGGCCAGGGTGATTAAAAGATGACATTTACATGCCTGCAAAATTACAATGCCAAGTTGCTCAGCTTTGTTAGGGTCCCGTCAGCATTTCCAGCATAAAATCAGTCCAGCTTGGGCAAGACGACAGAAAGCTTGCGATCCCTCCAGTTCCCACCAGATGTCACCAAGCCCTCAAGGATCGATGGAGTCGGGGCAGCAGGGGCTCCTGAGTGCCCACCGGGTGCAGCGCTTTTCCGTTGTAAAGAGGCCAGGGTAAACCAGCAAACGTGAGGCGCTGATGGCAGAGCCTTGTGAAACACGGCTGCACTGCTAGCGAGCCACAGCTGCTGCGGTTTCACTGCTGTAGGTTGCTTCGATCTGAAAGCAGACTATCTCCCTTCGCTTAGTCGTTCTGATCGCCTCTGGCTGAAACACCCGCAGAGCAGGCAGGAGGTACCGTAACTTGCAGAAGGAGGAGTTGTGTGTCACTGCTTTACGGGCTGCAGGTCAAGCGGTCTGCCTGAAACGGCGCAGGGAATCACCAGCTAATCTGAACACTAACACCAGCTTTCAATACCCTTCTTGAAAAAAGCATTTGGCAAGAAGCATCTTGCTGGTCGAGGCATTGGTTCTCTTCTGAGTTTTACTGAGCTCTGAGCATTGTGGTGTCTTGCACAGCATAACTGCCTCAAGTCTTGCTACTCAAATGTATTCCCGGAGAGCAAGCTGGTTTGTCAAACGGCTCTCCTCAATGCACCCCAACGGACAGAATAGCACCCTTTACGATGTGTCATTTAGTCTCAAAGAGATTAGATGCACAAGCTAAGGAAGACAACAGCAGTTGCTGCATATCCAAGATGTATGTTCGAGAGTGAAGACACTGAACTGGGAATGAATGGATTTTAATGAGAAGGGAAGGAAATTCACTATGAACCGCAGACATCCATTACCCTGAATGGGCATTATTCTTCACAGCCCCAGAACAAACGTGAAAGGCACACATTCCACAAGGTATTGTTTGGGTTGGCTTGACTATGGCAGCTTGGGTTTGTATAGCATCTTTCATGGAGGGCTTCGAGTCATTTAACTTCTGAGAGGCTGGTAGCGTTATTCTGGGATTTTTACAGATGCTGAAGTACACACTAGGACAAAATGACTTGGCTTCATGGTGAGCAACTCTCAGGGCTGGGAAAGTCAATCCTGATCCATATAAATCACCTCTGGCCCAGTGCCTTGTTTCTGCAACCTTGCTCATAGGGAAGCACAGTAGTTTGTTTCCATTGCACTAGCTCTCACAAATGACACTGTAATGAAGAGATCCTCATCTATAAGAATACCAAAGTCTCTGTTTTATGTAGCTGGCAACGGAGAGCACATTGCTCCCTACAGTGTACAGGGCGGCCAAGGGCATGCAGAAGAATGAACACAGTTTGGCCTTTCTCTTTGGAGCCCTGACAAGCTGACAACAGTCACAGGGTGATTCGGTTCAAGGGTTACTCATATTTGTTATTTCCGTGACCCAGCAGGTAGCTCTAGTCTTGCCTCCTGCCCACCACAGCTATCAGTGATACCTCTTCCTCCTGGCCTACCAAAATAGCTTCAGTCTACTACTGGAGTATCCTCACTGTTACAGTGCAAGTTGTCTCTAAGGATTGTGTATACCTTCTTTGGCTACTGCATGACAGCAGACAGAACACCTACAAAACTATTCACTGCTCCATGATTACACACTCCCCAGTTCCGCTTGGTCTCCACTGCTTTTCCTCTATATCAACAAAAGTGCTCTATAAAGTTCCGATTAACTCCTGCTCTTCTTCTGGGAATCTCTCTTTTCCTCATCTGGGCCAGTGACTAAATGGAGTATGACAGCAATGCTTCATTACTCTGTTGGAAAACTTCCCACCATAAACACCTCGCTTTGACACGAACACAGAAACAACCAGCATCCAAAAGGCAAAGTGGTCATTGTAACCCCTTCCCTTCCAGTACAGAATCAAATTCACTTTCTTGTCTGTCTCCCATCAGAACAAACCTCTGCCTCTTTGATAACACTGCCTCTCTCCTGCACTCCATGCAGACGTGATCACTACTGACAGTACCTCTGCTCACACACCAACTAGTCTTGCTCATTTTGTGGTGCAGACCATGATATCAAATGTCCACAGCTCCTGGTACCCAGTTCAGCAGAACTAGTCAATAGTTCTAGAACTAGTCAATAGCCAATAGCTGGCAGGTCTTTTGTAGCCACCCGAGTTGCCATCACATTCATGACCATAATGTTGGAAAGCCAACTGAACATTTTGCCTCTTAATTGCTTTGTTAACTAAGTGGGAACATTTCCAATGCTGGTGCTATTGGAAGGAATTCAAGCCATAAAGTAGACGGGTAACAGAACACTGAGCAGCTGAACAATGACTTCGAATCTAAAAGGCCTGTATTTTACTTCTGACTTGTTTCTTGATTTGTTTGCCTTCAAGATTGTTCAATTTCTCATCTGTTAATTATAGCTCGTTATTTTTTTCTTCCCAATCTAAAAAAAAAAAAAAGGATGAAGGGAAAAGAATGAAATAAAAGAAATCAACAATGAATTCAAAATGTATCTGAAAAGCCAAAACCTCTTTGGTTTCCCAAAACCTGACAAAACAGCTGAGGCCCCCAGGAAAAATTCTTGTTTCCAGACAGTTCAATAAGGAAGTTGAGCCAAGAATTACTTTAATTCCTCTCTAAAAGTGTTCGTTAGAGAGCAACTAATCTTGAACTGAATAGAGATCGCAAATTGAATAATCTTGAATCAAAATAACAAAATATTACTGGAGAGAAATTTATTTCCAGTCTCACCACCATGTTATGCACCCAGAAATAGGTGCACCTACAATGGCTTCGGTTCAGTAACCCTGGTCCTGCCACAGAGAGGCAGCCCTACCCTTTGACTGGCCCTTCTGTAAAGCTGGAACAGTGCAAATCATCCCAAGGAAGGACACTGAGATATCTGACCTAACTGCATCAATGTTCCTTGCTTGCCTGTGTGGACTTTCTTGACTAAGAAATGAGTCTCACAGTAGCTGATCACAGAAATCTCTCTACAGTGAAGGTCTGTGGTTTCTCCCAGTCATGCAGTCTCCACAGGCACAGCTGTAGTGCAGCCTGTGTTTAAAAACTTGCTAATGGAAAATTAGCAAGTAGCTAATTACTTTCTCCCTCAGGAGCAGAGGCTTGTTTCTGTTATGAGGGCACTACCTTTTTACTGTTAAGTTTTAAGGACTGCAAAATGACCTAAACCAAGCAGACAGTGGACATCGTGTAACACATACAGTACTGTTCTTAATATGCTTTTACCTGGTAGACTCTGCTTTTAAGTAACTAATAATTAGGATTTAAAACAAAATCGGGTTTCCTATTGTTTCATATCTGGAAATCTATAATATTAGTGATAATTCACTGAACTTCCTTGAGAGATTTAAAACCTGCCTGGATAAGTTCCTCTGCAACTTGGTCTAGGTGATCCTGCTGCGGCAGGGGGATCAGACTAGGTGATCTTTCAAGGTTCCTTCCAATCCCTGGTGTTCTGTGGTCTTCCTATATCACCTATAAGGTTCAGCATTGCTGGCATCAAATGACCCACAACAAGAGAGGTCTTTCTTCAAAATATTTTAAAAATAGGTATTTCTTTTTGAGTGAGGCGTTGGATCGGTGTTGCAGTTGGTTTACATTTTCTTGCTCAGCCACTAGCATTTTTTGCTTCATAAGCTCCATAAACCAGGTTTTCAAAGGAAAAGAAAAGAATCATAGAATCACTAGGGATTGGAAGAGACCTCGAAAGATTGTCCAGTCCAATCCCCCTGCCACAGCAGGATCACCCAGACCAAGTCACACAGGACACATCCATATTGTTTTCTAGAAGTTCTAAGCACCTGCAACACAGGCTTTGAGATGAAAGTAACTTCCCCACCATAAGCCACTATAGAATCATAGAATCAGTCAGGGCTCGAAGGGACCACAGGACCATCCAGTTCCAAAAGCTGGAGTCTAGGAAATCACAATGTCTATTACAGATATCTTAAGACAAATGTAAACAAGACACCTAGGTGAAGAAGGAGCTTCTCTGAGTGCCATTCAGGGTTTGATTATCCCTTAATTTGCAGAATGAATTATGACAGAAACAGAATTAGTTCACATCTACATCTAGTGCTACAGAAGACTATATAGGCAATGTTTTATATCATAAACATCACTGATACCTGTGTATTAATTAAATATAAATGGATGTGGTTTGTGACACAAGGTTTCTGCAAAGTGAAGTGGACAAGAAAGAAATGGTGCAGATAGCTGCTTCTTGCAGTTTCTCCCCTGTCTTCTAAACATGTTTTTCAGTTGAAGACTGAAATTGTGGAGAGTTTGTATTCCTTGAGGAGTCTAGAGGAGGAAAAGATATGAGGTCTGACAGCTGAGAAATATACCCAGCAAGTAGGAAGGAAGAAAAATGCTATCAGCAGGACACTACAAGAAGTATTAGGAAATAATCACTAGATCATTATTGGCTCTGGAAAGGCAGCTTGTATGACATTAATCAGTCAAATATTCAGTGGACAAAGTCTCCAGAATGGGAGTGCAACTATCAAACACCTGTATGGCAAGTAAGAAATCACAGAATCATAAAATCATAGAATGTTCTAGCATGTAAGGTACCTCCACAGGTCATCTAGTCCAACCTCCCTATACAAGGACAACTCTACCTAGGTCAGGTCACTCAGAGCCTCATCAAGCCTCATCTTAAAAGACTCCAAGGATGGGACCCTCACCACCTCCCTGGGCAGCCCATTATAGCAATCAAATCCCACAATGGACCACAGAAAACAAAATATTTCAGTTTGTACAGGAATATCACTTGTGCCACTTAACAATATCTCTGTGCTTGCACAGAAGGCAAAATTCAGCAGCTATCACCAGATGCAGGTATTTCATTGTCATCAGCTCATTGTCATAGTGCTGGGTGATTCCCCATTCAATTACGAGTTATGGAACTAATTCCGTTGATGCCTCTTTGTGGGTAAAAGGGCAAACATATTCCTTGTTACTTTTTCTCATGGGTTCAAGGGAAAACATGTGGTCCATTATTCTGACTAATTTATTTCAGTTCTTTTGTGATTGTGATTTTACTTTCTCTGTGGTGGGGCACTTGCCCTGTTTTATGCTAATTATCTGTCAAAGTGTCTCACTGCTCCTGAATTTGGTTTCCCCTTGAGCAACTCCCAAGTTTATTAGCTTGACCTTATCAAGCTTCTTTTAAGGCAGCTCTCAACGTTACAACTCAACGTCTCCAAAGTTACAACTGCCCTTCATTCTTATTTTCACAATTACGGCTCTTCTGAACTCCTCATCGTCAACCCTGCAGACTGAGTCACTTACCTAAGGCATCTCTCAAAATCCTAGGTACTGTGGTGTAGAGAAAATATGAATGACGGAAATGCATAGGAAAGCCTGTGCATCTCTCACACACACATTACTCTTGCTTTCTCTGTTTTGTCACTGACCTGAACACAAGGCACACCAGCAGCTATTTCCCCCAAAATAAGAACTTGTGAGTCTTAAAGAGAGAACAATTTATGGTGTGCACACACCTCTTCTCATGCCTTTTGTTTGAAAGCAATTTTCAAACCCTTTCTTTGCTCCAGCTATAATAAAAATATAAAAGTTGCGACATTTCTTGCAACAGAAACTGTGAATGAAGGGGTATTTCTGAAAAAATTCCTGAGTCCAGAGACCTTGGCTCAGTTCTTTGATAATGTTGTTTGTAAATGTCTATGCATGGACACAAACACATATAAAAGCTATAGAAGTATTGATGAAATGTGTTATCTTCAAATGATACCACTTTGTCCTGTCACCTCCTTCACGATATATGCATTTAAAAAAAGAAAAAGTTTTGTGAAATTATCATGTGCTGCAGTTGCAGAAAAATCATCACTGTGACCTACAGTAGTTGAGGATACGGCTTTGTATCTGTTCGATCATTACTGACAGCACGGGAGTCTCTACTTTACATACCTTTCCTAGCCAGTGCAAGAGCTTTCATTGCCTCCTTAGATGGTTTTGGCAATTGTCTGTGGGAAGGAGACCTTCTTTCTGTCACGTAACTGCTCCATAGCACTGCATTTTTCTGAAATATCCATTTCTTCTGTGCTTGGTTGTTAAAGTGATAGTTTCAGCTAGATTTTTTTTTTTGTCACTTAGCCTGAAGGCATCTCAGAAGCTCCCTTTCTTAGTATATCCTTACAAATCTAGACAGATAAATTAAAGAACTGCTTTCTGTATTTTCAAAGAAAGTTTGCAGATTGCCTGTTAGTCAGCATTAGGCACACAATGCAGATTTATTCTTTTTTATCTTTCGTCATGACTCATTGACTACAAATCCTTGATCATTTTGTTTACTTTGCTCTGAAATGCATCAAGGTTTGGGAATCTCAGATAGGATTTTCTTTCTCTCTGCCTTCCAGAACAATTCAAAAAGAGGAAGGGCAACAACTTAATTTTTCATATAATACTTTTAACTCTCCACTTTTGAGCCATTTTTTTCCATCCATTCTGTCAGGTTACTGTGATGCATTTCAATACCATTTCCCTTTCCCTTCAATCATAGTCCTTCCATCAGACACAAGTAGGGTCATCCACTACAAATGATCATCTGACACTGAACTAAAGCAAAACACCATCCCTGGATGTGTTTAAGGAACAGGTGGACGCAACGCTTAGGGATATGGTCTAACAGTTAGATACTAGGACAAAGGTTGGACTCGATGACCCTGGAGGTCCTTTCCAGCCATGATGATTCTGTGATTCTGTGATTCTGTGATCAGACAAAATGGTCCCAGGTACAGAGAAATCATCAGAAGATGACTGTGACCAAGAAAGTGTTGTGTCCATTTTTAGGAGTGTATCTTGTTCGTCTACATTTAGGATTATGTAGACAAAATCAAGTGAGATGGGATTTTCTTGAGCTGATTTTCCCAGAAATTTAGCAGAATTTTCAAAATTGTGAAATAGTTTATTAAAACTGAGATGAACATTCAAAGAGTATTTGATATTATAGCTATTCTCTAATAAATGTGTAATTAGACAAGTAGATGAAGATTGTATACACAGCATGTTGATAATTTATACTTAATCTCAAGGTGCTGTTAAACAGACAAGCAAGAAAAAAGCTTGTGAGATTTGTCAGTAGTTTCAAGACCTGATGCAGTTTGCCTATAATCCTCCACTTATTCATTAAGATCTGGGCATACAACAATTATTTTTCCCTTTGTATTCTGTTCTAAACAGCTCTTATTCTCCCTTCTTACCTCACATACTGTTGCAGTTTGGAAATTACCAAAATTTTCAAATTTATAGATTTGCGTTTTCATGAAGAAAAAGGTGCATTTTGCTTTAAGAGGAACCCCGCCCGTGACCTGTCCTGGGGTAGGAGTAGTCTAGGAGATAAAAGGGTGCTGACCGTCCTGGCCCTTTCTCTTTTGCTGAAGGCTTTGCCCTAGCACACCAGCATGGAGCTTCAGCTTTGGTTCCCTGAAGCTTTCAGGACGGGGGGGTGGATGGGAAAATGGGATGGAGGGGTGCAGTGGCTTGCTATGGCCCATCTCTCCCCGGTACCACTCCCCATGTTGGAGACAGAAGTGGGGTGGAGGCAGTGCCCTTCCAGGCCCCTCTTCTGCCTCAGGTAAGCAGCCTGAGAGCAAGCCCTGACCTGGCCCTGGCTCTGACTCAGCCCAGTCCTGGTTCCAACCGGCCCAGTTCTGAGCTGGCACCATGGACCAGAGAAGCAACAACTTAGCGCTGATCTTCCCCTGCCATGCGGAAACATCCAACAACTCATAGTGAGCCTAAGCATACTCCCTTTTCCCCCGTAGCTGAGACAGGAGAGGAATGGAATTCTCTTGGCCACATTTTCAGCATGGGGAAGTCCTCTGCTGACGCCAGCCGTGTGGTCATCTTGAGTGCCACACACGGCAGGGGCCATGGAGCCAGTCACCTCCATCTTTGAGCCACTGATCAACAGGAACTGAGACTGTTTGTCATATCTGTCACTGAGAAAAGCTGGGGATACTTGAGTATTGGGGACAGAAGGGGCCTTAGGAGAGGCATCTAAGGATTGCTTCATGCTTAGCTGAAGGAAGAGAAGAACTTGAGAATCCTTAAACCTAGGGCAAGGAAGACAGAAACTGGGTTCTTTTTGAAAGCATGTCTCCTGCATCGAGGGATGCAGTTCCAGGTTCTGAGGAATCAGGCCTGTCCGATCAGAGTTTTGCTGGAGAAGCTACACTGAAGAATTGAAGAGTTCGCTGGTCTGGATCACCAAGGGTCCAGAGTTTGCAGATGAGAGTGGCAACTGACAAGTTCTTTCCCTGAGTCTCTTATGTTAAAAACCGAGGACCAATATAATAATAATCTCCGATTGTGTTTTTCTCAGAATATATGATGTCATTTGTGACAGAGTTTCTAGTTAGTGTGCACTGACTTGCTTAATGTTTTCTTTTTTCTGTATACAGTTATAGACTTAATAAACACTTTTCCATTTTCCCTAAGCTGTCTATTGTCTGGTAAATTCTATCTGAGATATCTTCAAAGCCTAACTGCTTTGTTTTCTTTTTCTTTATTTCTAATTGTGGTCTTTAACCCACCACACATACTTACAGCTTGTGTTTATTTGGGACAAAAGAAAGAATCTTTATTACTGGTGTTAATAGGTGATTTTTATATCTATCCAGGGCTGAATACGCCTGTGAATTTGACGTGGAATGGATGAAAAAATGGTTTGTCTCTTCATCTCAATAAGATCTATGAAAGGACCAAGAAGAAAAAAAAAAAGGTAACAAATACAAGTAGAAAAGAATAGTTAGTAACTCATAGGAGAGCCATTACAATTCATAAATGAGGGTTACACACTCAATCTCTTTCTCTTTTCATGTATAAAGTGAAATAGATAGAACTCCCACACATTTTTTTCCTCCAGCCACTTTGAATATTGTTCACTCTTGTTCTCAGCTTTTCCAGTGATAAAAGGTTTATTCCACATGTTCCCAGGCGATGGTAGAGCAAAAAATATACCTAATGTGGCTGTCCAATGCATTGACATTCATATTTAGTCTCTAAAGTCAAGTCATTTCAAAGGAAAGGGGAGTACAATTTGCTATGTAATGCGCTGAGACAATTCTATATCTCTGACTGTGTTTCATGACAGATCTTATAAAAGATCGTAAATTGCTATCTGTTGAAATATATGCATTTAATGGATTCCATTAATGCACACACCTGCACATAAAAGATTTTGCAAGCCAGGAGATATGATCAGTCAAACAGCTTTAATAGTTATTAATTACAGTTACTCACTATTTATTCCTCGCCAACATAGACACATTAAGGTATTTTAAAACCTATACTCTCAGATGGCACGCATAAAACAGAAAAACAGTCTTTTTCTCCTTCTGTGTAATCAATCAGCCAGTTACCCAATGCTTTAAAATCTTTGTTAGACATTTTCTGAGACAGGACCCTTATTTTTCCTCATATATTTCAGGAGAATACAGGAAGATTTCTGCACAAACCTTTCTGCTCTTGCTATTCTGATTCTCAAGCTGAATTAAAAAAGCTTCTGCTTAAGTTTACCTTTATAAAAAATTTTAGCATTAATTTTATCATTTATTACAAGTCACATGAAATGCTTAAAAAATAATCCATAATGTTGTTGCTTTGTCAAACGACTTGTTCTGCTCCTAAGACATAACCTTTCACAAAAAAGTGAAAGCCTCAAAACTTAGGTATTGAAATTAATTAAAAACCCCAAGTATTACACAGAAGACAGGCTAAAAATTGACAAACATGAGTTATTGCCACGACAGTGCCAAATTCAATTAAAACTGTATAAAAAAAAACAAAACAGGACAAAACCTCCTATCAACTGAATAATGTTAATGGATGCACTGCAAACCATTCCAGTGAGTCTGGATTTGGAGTTTGAAACAGACACTTTGAAAACAAGTGAATAAACTCAGGCCCTTAGCAGAGAAGGATTTTAAATATGCTCGTACTTTGTGCTCTGTGATTATCTCTAACTGAACCAAACAGGACTTCACTGAGAGACAGTCACTGGCTGCACTAGTAGTTAGAAGAAGCAGATTTGACCCTTAGTTCCTCTTTTTGCCTTTGTTTTCTAACTTGTTAAATAAATTGGATGCAATTAAGTATGAATTTTAAGGAGTTTTGAAGTCTGCTGGTGTGAAAAGAAATACAGTGTTTTAGTTACAGACTTCCTTACCTTCTTCACAGAATCACAGAACACCAGGAATTGGAAGGGACCTCAAAAGCTCATCCAATCCAATCTCCCTGCCAGAGCAGGACAGAGCAGGACAGAGCAGAACAGAACAGACTGTTCTTACATAGTCTCTGACATTACATGTACTGACTTTTCCATCTTATATATGACAACAAAAAGCTAAGGTAAGTAGCAAGAGGTGTTTAAAGTCAAAATAATTTCATTCAGGACACACATTGACCAGAGTCAAGGAGACAAAGGAAGCTGTACAATGTAATAGTCTATATGTGCCTGGTAAAATACACAAAGGTTATTCAATTAGCACAAAAGCTACTCTTCTACTGTCCATTTCCACAACTCTTACTTAAATGTGTATGTAGGGTAACCACTTCTTCTCCAAAAGCATAAAAGTACTACGATTTATGCCAGATGTTAAAGTATGAATGGAAGCGCTTAGGGCAATTGTTAACCTGAAAGTTGCTACTTGTGCAAAGACTTGTTATCCACAATCTAACTGTACACTTGTATGTTTTGTTTGTAATTTGCTTCTTTGTTGAATCCTGTGTGCATAAGTTGGTTTTCCCTGTATTTTTGCTGAATACAAGTTTAGTATTTTGTTGGACATACATTGACACAGAATCTACTGCTTATTGTGTAGGACCAGGCTTTTTGTTATGTTTAATCCTGTTATCTTATAATAAGTAGAAGTGTGCATTTAACTGCTGACACACGTGAGATGCAGTGAAGGCAGTGGTCATAACGTTATCTGTCGCCTAGTTTGAGGTGTTGACTTTGGATGATGAGCACCTGCAACAACCAGTTTTCTTTAGGAACTGTTGCTCTGCTCCTCTGAAATTACGGAATAGGTAGGCATTGTTAATCACAATCAAAATAGGGACTTCTGAAATCACTTGAAAAATTCAAGCACCATTGCGGTGGATAGCCTGAACTATTAGTTTATCAAAAAGTGAAGAAGTAGAGTGAAATGAATCTTTTCAGCAAAGTGTTCGTGACACTTGTCCATTAGCTGTGCACAATATCAATGGGGATAAAAGAAACATTTTATTCTTATTTGTGATGAGGATCTTTAATTAAAAATACATGAAAATTTATTATGATTTTTTTTGGTAAGACTATGGAACTTTAATCCAAGTGTATATGTAGCCTCTCTTAGAAAACATCTAAGTGTCTGGACTATTCAAAACTTTAACAAGAGGCAGATAGAAAAACTAATCAAGTCACAGAAAGGAGCCGAGTTGATGACTCAAAGACCATTGTTAGAGCTAAAGTTAGCTAAATATGCCTTTTCATAATGTTCTGAATGTCGGTCTGGATTTGTGACATTATTTCCTGACAATAGGAATGATTCAGAAATGGAACTGTATATCTCATTAATACTGAGCAGTGGATACACTGCTAAAATGTACTTCTTATTCTGATGAAAGCTTTTTTTCTACTTTGGCAATAAATTGGTATCACTCTAGAACAAGACTTCCCATATTGTTGTCACAGTCCAAGAAGAATTCAGTTGTCACAGTCCAAGAAGAATCTAATTCATCAGTCCATGGAGGAAGACTGTTTCAAGAAGAAACCAGGATGCTGAGGGGAGCTAGCAGAAGATAATATTGAATGCTATTATATGACAAGATACATGATCAGCATATTCTATGAAACTCCAAGTGCCTCTGCCATTTTATGCCATTTTCCTTAAAAAGGGAAAATACAGGTAATTGGGAAGATCAAAACTCCTCTGGAAGAAAGGTTCTCATCTGCTGATTTGTAGACTTTGTTTTTAAGTTGCCATTAGACCCATGTTTATTCAGTCTTCACTAATGAATTTCAAAAAAAACCTACTCATCCTTTAAGAACAAAATCAGCCTAATTCTTTCAAAAGGGAAAAAAATGTGAGACTGATTCTCAGCTGGCATAAACAGACATAGTCCCATTAACTGTAATTAATCTACTCAAATTATCATTATCTGAAGATCAAAACTTCCAACTGAATTAATGTTTTCATTGATCTATTAATTGAAAAAAAGTTTGTGTGTGTGTCTAGCTATGTAGCTATCTACATAACACTTCTGCTTATACAGATGTAGTATTTCCGTTGAATAGCTAGTCAAAATCTACTGCATTTCTTTCATGAACTAATAATAGAAAATAAACATTTTCCTTTAATCCAGTCATTGTGGGACAGTACTGGAAAGCAAACATATTATTTTTCTCACAGGAAGGAGATAAAGAAAGAAAAAGGAAACAAACGTCAGTATTTTATGTGTAAATATTTGTAACAATAGCCTTTATTTCCTGATCACCCTTTTGCTGGTGCAAGGTTAAGAGCGATAAAAACAGAGGGAAAATGCTCCTTTACTTTACAAATATCTCTATTCAGTTAGCTTAATCAGTGGAGAAAATCTGTCATGCTAATTTGGAAACATTGCTGAAATTATTGTTATTAATTTTCTTCTGGGGAGTAAGGAAGAGGAAGAGAGGGTAGAAGAATAGAGAACAAAACTGTAATGCTTGAAACAGGCAGTGACATATGCAATTATTTTTAATGGAAGGAGTACACCACTGTGCAAGGGATTAGAACGAACCGTCCATTCCATCTACTTACAGCCTTAAAGTAGTTACAGTGGTTTCTCACCTAGAGTTAGACCCGTGCATTAGCCCCACCCCAGTGTTCCCTACATACTGTGCTGGTTAATGCTGTAATACATTTGCTAAATTTAAAGTAGAATGACAGACCACTTTACCTGCAGTTTAAGGTTGCTTAGGAATTTGGACATACAAATGACAAATAAAGTCAGGATTTTATATGCAGTTCTGAAAATCTATTTGTTTTCTAAATTTAGACCTTATCCAGAGCAGATTCAACACAAATGTTATGTTGGTCTTAATTATTGCATTCCAAGAAAATCAGTTATTATTCAAAAGAAGCCCATTGTGTCTGTCTGGACATGGTTCTGGGCAACCACCTCTATGAGGGCAGAAGGGCTGGACTGGATGACCAGAAGTCCTTTTCAATCTCAACCATTCTGTGATTTTATAAGAACTCAACTCTATTTCAACAAGATGCCTTTTTTGAACTCATGATTGTTAACGTATTGTTTTCTAGTGCTGAAATTTAGAAGGATAGTGGCCATTCAGAGAAGTTGCTTTTGCATATTTAACATATGGATTTATAGTGAAGTAAGCTGGGTTTCACCATGTGCTACCAGCAGATGTGTTGGGACAGGCCTCTTTCTATTTGTAGGATGAGGAAGACAAACAAATTTTAACAAGTTTCTTTGCAGTGGGAGAAAGCTTCCAATGTTAGACTTCCTGTTCGTAGTGCTCAGATTTGTGACAGCTAGTAAAATCATACAGTGATACTTAATGTGTTATTTAAAGACACCTGTGGTGGTACCGGGTATCATGTTGTTACGGTATCCACAAAGTCAAGTTCGTATCTCTCAGTCTTGCTAGAAGATGCTTAGAAAACCAAAATGTTAGATTTTCATCAGTTGTTACTGTAAGTCTCTCCATTGCACACATATTTTTCCAAGTGCCTACCTACACATAGGTACGGCAGTCCTTTTAAAACCATGTCCCCTGGATCAATAAAAGAAAACTGTCTGAAACAGCAGTTATAAATCTCAGATGAAGAATGTCCAGCATATTTCTACTCAAGTTAAGTAAAATCATTATGTTAAAATTAATTATGATATTATTAAGTAATATGATTTTCCAAAAAGACATAAGAGAAAAAGCTTCAGTCGCATTTCTAAAATGATGGATCTGATGATTTTTGAAAACATGCATTTATACACACTTATTTCAACAGGAGATTAAAAGTAAAAGAAAAGCCTTAAGCCCCAAAGTTGCACAGAGCAATTTCAATTGCAACTAGCTACTCAGATGTAGGATGCTCCGTGGAAGTTTATCTGCTACACAGTGACTAAGAAAGGTTTGGTTAGTCCAGCAATCAGGGAAAAAATTCAGTAGAGTTATGCTCAGGAGGTTCTGAATCCTTATCATAGCATATGCCAGGAAATTCATGCAAATACCATATTTCTATGCCCAGATCTGGTCACTGCGTGTGTCAAATAGATAGTCAGTGCAGTACTGACCTAGATCAGATCGTAATACAGACTCTCCAATGCTCAGGCTATATGTATTTTTCATCTTGCACAATACTGAGCAGATGGACCTTGATTGCCAAAACCCCTAAGCAGCCAATATGCTGAGTTCTTTCTAAAGCCTATCCTGTTGTGGAAAAGGGGAGAAACTAGTAAAGGGGGAATTTTACTGCCTCAATTACAGCCCACTTTTAATGAGCTCCCCTTCACAATATTCACTGTCCACTAGGATTTGGTCTTTGAGTAGAATATAAACTCAATCTTCTTGCTTCTTTCTCATTTATAACAATTAGTAGAACCCAGTTTTGTTATGGATAATTTATACATATGTAAATATAAAAAGGGATGCGAGTGCCTACACATGCACATGCGTGAGTATTTGTGTGTGCTTGTATAGGTACATATTCCATCTGTGTATATTTTTAAATATGCAAACAGAATCCTTTTTACTCTCACAGTAGAAGTTGTTATAGTCTCCCATAGCAACAATTCACAGATAAAGAATCTCACATCAAATCAAATTGTACGTTGAGGACACTGCTGACTGTTATACCGATATTATAGGTCTGATTTAAATCCACAGAATTAAGGAGATTCCCACTGAAAGTCTAACCTCAGCTCACCAGGCTATGATATAGCAACACATATGGCAAATAACATCATGTCCTCTGCTTTTTGACATAGAAAAATGAGTTATAGAGTGACTGGGAGTGTTTATGCCAAATTTCCAAACTTTTCTGGGTTTAAATCTTCCCCCAAGTGTTAATATTACGGAAACCAGTGTTCTAATATTTGAGGGCACATCCAGTTCCACAGCAATTTTATTTGGTTTCTTTTGGTTTGCTCTAATTTCTTCTCCTAAAGGGTCAGTTCAATTGAACAGCATAAAACAGAAAGATAGTTCCTTCTGGCAGGACAGGTGGAAATTTTATGCTCCAGGACTGTTCAATAATGATGTTTGGCTGCATTCACACACACAGACACAGCAGCTAGCTATTAATGTGAAGACATGCAGCATGGAAAATATAATTCATGACTCTCTGTCCCTTCACACACACTCTTCACTTGCAGAAACTCTTAAATACTTGTTAATAACGAAAAGTACAGTTCCTACCCCAACTTCTATGCCCCAGAAAGTGGCATGGTCGTTATAACCGTTTTTCTTCTTAAGGCACAAGTGGACACAGACTTTGCAATTTTCAATACTGAATGATTCACTGTCAAGTTAAGAGAAGACACCCACAGTCACACTTCAAAGACCAGTTTTTACTTTCCTCATTTCAATGCCATAGTTTACATTTTCATGGGTTTGTAATATTCCTGTATAGGGTTCCATGTTAGTTTAATTTGTTTCTAATAACAATACTAATTAGTTGTTCATCTGTTTGGATTTTTTTGGGGCGTTTTTTATTTGCTATTGTTTTTCTAAGCTGAGCAAGTGGTTTAAAACTGTGAAGCACACTGATGGTTTATTGCTTGCTTGGGACTGAAATACCAGAAAGGTTGTGTACAAGTAAAATAACCTTTGCTTCTTTTAAAAATCCTCAGAAATACATCAAATATTTTCTCAGGAATGGCTAGGAAATTCATTTTTAAACACCCAAACCACCACATTAAATGCATCCTCCTGCTTTAAAAAAGTTAACTAATTGGCCTTAACCTAATTCATCTTCATATGAATCAAAATAAAGAAACTAGAATAACACGTTTCAGAAGAAAACAAAAAATCAGAATGTCCTTCATCACGACTTTGAAGAGTAGGGCATTAAGTATACTGTAAATGTAATTAAGTTTTCAGAAGATAAAGATCTAAGGGGACAACAAATTTCACACATATTGCAATGCGTTTAAGCAAAATAAAAACCAGCAAAACACCCAGAAGCTGCCTAAAGAGATTTTTGTATGCATGAAATTCAGAATTTAGGCTTGATCTTAACTTTGACAAAGCTTTAGGCACTCAGATCTATTACTGGAAGTAATAAACCTTACAGTGTTAGACCCATTCCTTCACCCCAAACTTCTCCTGTGTTTTGACCTTTGAATTCACCATTTCTGTTTATTGTTTCATGGGATCTAGATATGTCTGGATTTTTAGAACAAAACTAACAACTTCAAACGTGAATCTGTTCACAGAATCACAGAACATTGTTTGGAAAGGACCTCAACTAGGATGATGGAGCCAGGCTCTTCTCATTGTCATCTAGGGATAGGATGAGGGGCAATGGATGTAAGCTGGAACACAGGTGGTTCCACATAAATACAAGAAGGAACTTCTTCGCAGTGAGGGTGACAGAGCAATGGAAGGGGCTGCCCAGAGGGGTTGTGGAGTCTCCTTCTCTGGAGAAGTTTGAAACCCTCCTGGATATGTTCCTGTGCAAATAGGTCTAGTTGTTTCTGATGTGGCAGGGGGATTAGACTGGATGATCTTTCGAGGTCCCTTCCAATCCCTAATGACTCTGTGATTCTATGATTCTGTGAAGTATTGAATAAATGGTGAATATTAGCAAAGACTTACATTTAAACTAAGAAATCATTCTTATACCTTTGCTAAAGTGATTCTTTTTTTAATAACAGCTGGCATATCAAAGGATTAAAATGAAATAAACATGGATCAGAGAATATACTTACATCAGAATTTAGGATGGTGAAATTAATAAGTCCTTCTATAATTCTTCTGATATCATTAACATTATATTGCAACATTTTCTCTGGAGTAAAGTCCATCTTCAGAAGAAGAGTAGCAAATGTCACAAATAAAGATTTTTTTTTCACTCACTCTGAGCAAAGTACTTGGTCAGTGATTCATTTTACACTTTTAGAACTATTTTTCAATTACCCAGATCATGCAGTTGTTGAAGGTGTCTTCTATGAATCCATTTTGGAGAGATGTAGAAACTTACTACAATGAGCCACATCTGACCTGTTGGTCAGCAGTGTAGAAGAAAGGGACCTCGGGGTCCTGGTTGACAGCAGGATGACGGGAGCCAGCAATGTGCTCTTGTGGCCAAGGCGGCCAACAGCATCCTGAGGTGGATGAGAAAGGGGTTAGTTGGCAGATCGAGAGAGGTTCTCCTACCCCTGTACTCTGCTCTGGTGAGACTGCATCTGTAATTTTGTGTCCAGTTCTGGGCCCCTCAGTTCCAGAAGGACACAGAACTGCTTGAAAGAATCTACCACAAAACAACAAAGATGATGAAGGGAGTGGAACATCTCCCTGATGAAGAAAGGCTGAGGGAGCTGGGTCTCTTTAGCTTGGAGAAAAGGAAACTGAGGATTTACCTCATTAATGTCTATAAATGTTTGAAGTATAGGTGTCAGGACAATGAAGCCAGGCTCTTCTCAATGTCATCTAGTGGTCGGAAGAGGGGCAATGGATCTAAGATGAAACATAGGAGGTTCCACATCAATATGAGAAGGAACTTCCTCCCAGTGAGGGTGACAGAGCACTGAAAGGGGCTGCCCAGGGAAGGTTGTGGACTCTCCTTCTCTGGATACATTTAAAACCTGCCTGGATATGTTCCTGTGCAACTGGATCTAGGTGACTTACTGGGGCAGGGGGATTGGACTGGATGATCTTCCGATATTCGTCCAAATCCTTAATGTTCTGTGATTCTGTGACACTGTGTTTTCTATGAATTTCAGCTACTGATGCAGATAGTTTATAGCAGTGTGATTCTATCATTAGTAACTCAAGAAAAAAGACAATAAAAATATAAAATTATAAATTAAAACATTTAAAATTAAAAAATGTAAATAAAAATATAAAATTATTTTTTAAAACACCCTCCATTATTTTAATTATATTATATTGGGATTGAAGTGGGATAGCACAAGGATGGTAGCTTTTACCTGAGCCCTGCAGTGTTACGCACACGAGAAGTGTGTTACACATCAGTTGTATGCCTGGAAAACCAAAAACACATGAGGGTGCAAGGGTCTATTCAGAAGAGCTCTATGTTCTCATTATAAACTGTGTAAAGTGCATATTCAGCAGTAAGTTCTGAGACCCTTACTTCTTTAGAATGGTTTCTCTCCCAAGAAATCATCCAAATCTACTCAGAAGCTTCAGGTGCAACTTTCTGGACCTGTTCCACTGGTTCATTAGTACTCTAGCTTTCCTCACCCTTTCCAACTTCCTTCTTCACCCTGTTCCATTGGAGGATCCACTCACAGTGAAAATTAGCTACTTAATGTATATGACAGAGTAACTTATTTTTAAAAAGACTTTTTTTAAGGTGACTGAAATAATTTCATACATTCAGCTTCTGCCCATGAGAGTTCAGTTACACACATGACTTTCACATCAAACCCCTTAATATTTTAGTCTATTGTTTAATTTATTCATAGGTCTTCAGGACTTCCCAGCTCCCCACAAAGTACAGATTATGATTAGCTACAATTTTCTTTTCTGGGTGCTTGGAGCTTCATGCCCCTGCCCCAGTACTGAGCCGTTCAATGCTATGGTCACTTTCCACACTCACAAAGTGATATGCCTGGTATGTTACAGATGTTAGAAGTCTAAATATAACTGCATGAGACTGCCCTTCTTCTGGGCGTGTTGAGGAGGACATTTGTTTTGTATTAAGGGAGGAGTGAGAAAAGGCACTTGATTTGTCCTGTGAAGGTTTCAGTAACTTCTCCACTTCCATCTTTCACGCCATTCATCTTGTTTACCATTCCACGTGTTCCCACCTTCAGAGGATATCAGTGTTTAGACAGCTAACAAATTGTAAAACAGCAGCTCATGGTAGACAAGTTCAGCATCCAGCATCATTCTAGACACTACTGTGACCCCAGTAGGAACGCAGACACTACCGTGACAGAAGCCTGTCTTGATATCTGCTTTCGGGCTGATGCAACAGTTTTGTCCATGTAAGGTCTGCAGGATTCAGTCACACAATGAGGCTAGCAGCTCTCTCATAGCTGTATCCTAATGAACCTGACAGAGGATAATATTTTGACAGCAGGGACTGGGGAGAAAGATTAACAGGCAAAGAGAAGTGAAGAGGGTAGAACAGCACAGAAGGCAAATGGATTAATGTGCTCAATGGAATAGTTAAACCAATGTAAATGAAAATGCCCCTTTAGTGCTACGATGCACTAATGTACACCATGGTAGCCTCTGTTCTCCTGGATTCCCTCTCTTTTATTGTTTCTCCAGCAAATCCTGATTTTATTCTCAAAAAGCCTCTGGCAGTTTTGCAAACTCCAGTGCTTTCCAAATCAAACCCACACTATTGTCTCACTACTTCTCTCAGATTTAGTCTCCAGAGTCATCTCTTTTGCTCATGCTCTGCAAAAATATCCATGTATGGGGATGAAGCTCTAGAGGATAAAGGGGACAATTGCTTCCAGAGTCACCACTGTCTCTTTGCAAGAGATTTGTCTTAATTTAACATTTACTTGAAGCCCTAGAGTTTCAAAAACTCTTAAAATGCAATGGAAAGGAGTTTTCATGGGTAGCAGTTATCCCCTCAGCTACTCGGACATGATCCACCTCTAATCAGAAGGGCACAAATTGATATAAATTGTGTTATGATTTTGGGCAGGCAGTGATGGGACGCATTCAAAGTCTATTAAATACAAAGGTACAACCACAGGTTTAGAGAGCCCTTAAGATTGCATTCATATAGGTTGCATTCATATAGGTTGCATTCATATAGGTTGCATGAGTAAGAAGGTTCTTACTCATGAGGTTCCTACTCTGGTTGTGTACTTATCCTCACATCCAAAACCAAAAAGACTATAGGGTTAGCCCAATACATGTTCTGGCTCTTTGTAGCTTTTCTTTTCTTTATGTTCTTTAATATTGAGTGTAAGATAGTGAGCCTGCTTAAAGATATGTATACATTTATATACATATATATGTATATGACATATATATACACATATATGTATATATACACATATATATACAGTAAGTCATATACATATATGTATATGACATATATATGACATATACATATATATATGACATGTAGTCATTTAGGATTAACTTGTCGATAACATAACTGCATTGATTCTGAAGCACAAGCAATAATAGTCTATACGGTTCTCAATAAGACAGGGTAGGAATTTCCTGCATTAGCGAGAGCTGCCTTGTTCTGTTCGCATGTTATCATTTGCTCGTTTGCTCATGAACAGTCTGAGTAGCAGCTGTCAAACCTTCCTCTCCCTAACCAATAAAAACAAACCTTCCAACCACTTGAAATCAACTTTTCAAAGGATTTTTAAGTATCCTGGCAGCTGGACACAATTTGGCTACTCTGACATCATGACAATGTGAGCAGTGTGAGAAAAAGTACAGTCTGTAGTTTGATTTCCACTCCTGATATTTCCAGCAGCCATTTGCTCCAGTGATGCAGGAAAAAAGAAATTCCAATTAGTAAGTGAGCAGCCCTGAAGAGAAGAACTTGGGCTACTGTTGATAAGAAGTACAACATGACCCAACAATGTGCATTTACAGCCCAAATGTACTCTGGGCTAAATCAAGGGAAGAAGATTGAGTGAGGTGAGTCTTCCCCTTTGTTCTGGTGGAACTGCACCTGGACTACTTTGTCCAGCAATGTGTCCCCTAGTGTAAGAAAGTCATGGACTTGTTGATGCAGGTCCAGAAGAGGGCATGAAGATGATCAGAGGGCTGGAACAACTGTCCTACTGGAAGGGCTGAGGAAGCTGTGGTTGTTCAGCCTGAAGAAGAAAAACCCTGGGGCAGCCTTCTGATACTAAAAAGGTGGTTACAGTAAAACTGCAGAGAGACATTTTACAAGAGCATGAGGTGACAGGACAACAGGAAAGCTTTTTAAACTGGAAGAAATTAGATTTAGGTTAAATGTAAGAAGTAGTTCTTCACCTTAAAGGTAGTAAAACACGTTGCCCAGTAAAGCTGTGTTCAAGGCCAGGTTGTGTCAGAGAGGTTGAAAATAAGTGACATTTCAGGTCCTTTCCAATCCAAATAATTAATTTGATGATTTTGTGTACTGAGGTGGGAATTAAATTCATTATTTTTTTTCTGAATTGTTAAATTTTATTTCTGTTCCAAAACTCACAGAAAAGTAAAATGCCACTATAAACTGTTTAACACAGGCAAAGCGTCGTCAAATGGTGAAGTCATGATTTTTACTGCAGAACTACCAGAATGAAATATTTTTATCTTATTAAAGTCTTTGATTTTTTTTTAATATATTTTCAAATCCTTTTTTTTTTTAACATGGAAAAAACAGTTAGTGGAAACTAAATCCAAATGATCTTCTTGCTGACCTGCTACAAAGCAAAAGCTTTGTTTCTTTCATCTATTTAACTACTTATCTCAGGTGGACCCTGTAAACATTTAGTTAGAAAAGAAAATGACTATAAAGTTAAGTGCTGCTTCAAGATTTTTAACCCCAATCAGCACACAAAAGTATTGGACTAAACTTTGGATAAGAATCACGACACACACATAAACAGAGCAAAGCTCTGAGTCTTTGGAAATGTCCTCTTTTATATTTAATTCTGTCTGCAATAAAGAATATAGTATTCTCAGTGCTGAGGACAATGGGGACTTTTTTCAAAGGAAACAAGAAATAATCCAAAGTCTTTCCCTCTAATGAATCTGATGTCTGCTCTAAAAACTTAATGAAAGTCTCTCTGTTGAATTCCATGGGCTTTGGATCAAGCCCCAAATAAGCTGTTCAGTGAAAGCAACTAAAATAAATTGGGAAAAGGTTCTCTGCTTTATGAAGTCATTTTAAAGGAGGTAATGGAACAGCTGTTGCATACATAAAGCACACACATCCCTTTGGAAATGCAGTTGGGCAGAGCCTTGCTGCACAGCACTAGTAGGGGGCATCGCCCGGCAGCTTCTCTGGCTGAACAGACCACTAACCTGAGTGCTAACCTCGCAATGACTCCCCAAATCCCACCAGCCCCTTAAAGGGAAAAACAGCTTCATTAGTTCCTCACATAAACAGCTAGAACATAAACACAACATGCTCCATTAAAATGGTCAAATTAAGTAAGTGGAGATCCTTTTCTATACGATGTCAGCTTCAGTGGTTACGTTTTGCCTTTTGTTTTCCACTTCATTCCTGATGTTGCCCTGCATACTCTCATTTTCAGGACATCCAGGTGGATACATAGGTAGAAACAACTTTATTTTAAACAGATCATTGCAGCTGTGTTTCAAGGACTGTTTTCTTTCTCCTGGCTGGATTTTAAAATGTTCACATGGAAACAAAAAATGGTGCCTTGTCATAGTGTGGTGCTGAGAGAAATAGGCAAAACCAGGAAAATGCAACAAATACCTTGCATGCATATTATTGCTGATCTTTGAATGGTTGTGTTGAGTGAGCCATACTAGGATTTGTCCTTTCTTGGTCACCTGCTTGAAAGAAATATTCCTCTCTCTGATAATTTCACATGTAGAAACTGGTGAAAAGTGCAGAGGGTTATTCAGTCTTTTTCTAGTGCAAATCATTTGTCATCAAAATGTTTGAAAATATTTCAGGTAATGCAATGGCCATAGCAGGATCCTTCTAAGACCTAGTTCTGCACTAAACAGTTTTCAATTTTCTCTTTTCTTATTGGTTTTATGTCCATTTACCCTTTATATGTTTATGTATGTGTGTACTGATACAGTGCTATAAATACTGTGCAGGTAGTAAGGTTGAAAAGACAAACAATATCATCTATAGCCACACATCACATTTTATCTGTCTGTCTATCTGTCTGTCTGTCTATCTACTAATCACCTATCTATCTATCTATGTATTATCTATGTATTATCTATGTATTATCTATCTATGTATTATCTATCTATGTATTATCTATCTATCTATCTATCTATCTATCTATCATCTACCTATCTATCTATCTATGTATAATCTATCTATTATTTTCTTAATTTTGTTCATTTTCTTAATGCTATTCATATTCTTTATAAGTCATGCTGTATCCTGTTTTCATTATCAGTCCTGTTACAGACTAGGAGTCCAACTGATGTCAAAAACTAAAAATAAGAAGACAACAGTTTAGATGTTTTTAAGTCATAAGTTTCCTTATTAGGGTGTTCTGGAGAGTAATTCTACCCAGTAGAAGTGTTTCTTGACAGTGTGAACAGATTGTTGTTTTTTCTGGCCCACCCACTGTAAATTCTCAAGTGTTTTACTAGTCTTGCCTAATACTCTTCTCTTCTCCAGATGTTTCCAGCTCAGCTGACTCCTGTGGTTAGGAGAAGTCTTTCAAATTTAGTCGCTTTTTGTAAGCCACTTTTTAATATTTTGGGGTGCAGTTTGAGATCTTTCATATCACCTAACATTGAAGTTGTAGTCAAGCAGTATTTTCTAGATGAGCAATCAGGGGAAACAGAAGGTGACCTGGATGGAAAAAACCACACTTTTATAAAAATAAGTTGTTTTAACATTCTCAAAAGAGAGTATTAACCTTTTGGAGAAAATAAGATGCTGTGTAGTGATCAAAGAGGAAAGCATTCTCAGAATCAGCCTCATGCCAGCCAGCAAGGTATGGCAACAGCTTTTGCCACACATAAATTAGTCTATATCTTGTGCTGTCTGAAGCTAAGATGGAGTTAGAAAATCAGTACCTGTTGTCATAGTTTATTCAGTTCCAATGACCAAGAGTATAAGCAGCCTAGACATAGGTCCAGAAGCAATAAAACTATATATCCTCTAGAGGAACTCATCTGCGGTCAAGTAAAAACCTCTTGCACTGTTACTAATAGCAATTAGCTTATTAAAACTGATAATGTTCTTAGACTCCGGGAGTACAATGCCAACTCTCTTAATTTGGTTTGTATCATTCATCATACGTATTGCAAATCAACTGGTTTATTTCCATCTTTGTGGTTCGTATTATAACTTTCCTGATTCAGCAGGGGGTGTCTGAATATTTGAGGTAAATAAATAAATCATCAATGTTAATCTGTCACAGCAGGTGCCAACAAAGCCCCTATTTGGACAAAATTACCTACATTGCCTAGTGTCGGTGGGCTTCTGAGGAAAAGAAAGGGCAATTAAGATTCTTTGAGCTTCACAACCTCCAAAGAATTATGTTCTAACCTCTTTTATTTTAAAACAAATTATTTTTCATGCCCTTTTTTCCTCTTCTGTCCCACTCCTATTCCATTGTAAATTATTACCTTTTTTTCCCTTTTTTGTTCTTTCTTTATTTTGTCTCCTTTCAATCTTTAATGTGATAGCTTGTGGAAAACAGCTTTTTGGATTATTATGACAGGAGGAAATGGTCTGCTTTAAAAAACAGTATTTTTTTGTTTTTAAGATTTAGCCCTAATGAGGAATTTAAGTTAGAGAAATTAAATGAAAGCAAAATAAACATAACAATGGATCTGAGTTGATAATCATTTTCATTTATTCAGCAGATTCTTCTTGTTCTATATGAAGTGGGGAAAAGTAAAGATCTGAAGTACTCATAGGAAGAAATAGCAGTGTTTCAACCATTCATAATAATAGTAGTAAGAGGAACAACAAAAATCTCAGTACATTATGAACTACATTCAACATTTAATTTTTGAAAATTCTTAAAAGATTGAACATTTAGCCTGCAAGTAAAATAAGTTCTCTACCACATTGCACTTATGATACTCTAAGGATTTATCTTTGTATAAAATCTAAGTTAAAAATAATTATAGAGCTCTTTCCATTTAAAAGTTATATAATTTATTATCTGAAGTTTATCAATAAATTAAGCTGAATTGGCATTGTGGTCCATTAACTGAAAAGGAATGAGCTTTACTGGTTCTGTTCATGTCATAAAAATACCTTCTTTTCAGTGAATAGGAATGTTCTATTTAGAACTAAAGTAATTCAGTCAATGACACACGATATGAACAAAAGGTATGAAATCAAAGTGTGGCTTACATTACCTTAGGCATGATCCTTGCTTGCCTGCAATAGGACATAGAGCTTTCTCTGAAGATAATTGAAAAATTGCCCAACCTAGTGACTTGCTCTGACGGAGAGATTACATCAGTGGACAAGGGAAGAACTACATGGACTTCTGGAAGGGGTTCCACATGGTCCCTCACAAATATCCTTCTCTTTCAACTGGAGACAGATGGATTTGACAGGTGGACTGTTTGATGGATGAACAATTAGTTTGATGGTCACTTTTAGAGGGTATTGGTCAATGGCTCAAAATCTAGATGAAGATCACAGACAAATGGTGTCCCTGAGAAGTTCATACTCTGCACTCTTTAAAGTCTTTCTCAATGACACAGGCAGTGGGAGCAAGTCCACACTCAACAAGTTTGTGAGGATACCAAGCTGTAAGTGGCAGGTGACATGGCATTCCTTCAGAGGGACTTCGACAAGCTGGAAAAATGACCCATATGAACATCCTGAGGTTCAACAAGGCCAAGCAAAAAAGTCTCTGCAACTGCATCAGAGCAATCTCAGATATCAACACAGGCTAGGAGATAAAGGGAGTGAGATTAATGCTGCAGAGACGGACATTGGAGTACTGGAGGATTCGAAGTTGGACGTGAGCCAAAAATGTGCACTCGCAGCCTATAAAGCCATCCATTAACTGGGCTACATCCAAAGAATCACAACCAGCAAGTCAAGGGAAAGGATTCTGTCTATCTCCTCAGCTCTGATGACACCGCCCTGGAGTACAATGTCCATCTCTGGGCATGACCCTGCTGGAACAGCACCAGGGCGCCACGAAAGTCTCAAAGCACTGGAACACCTCTATTTTGAGGACAGGCTGAGAGAGTTTGCAGTTTCCAGCCTGGGGAAGAGAAGACTCTGGGGAAACGTGATTATGACATTTCAACACTTTAAGGAGAAATAAGAAAGATAAGTTGGTTTGGTTTTGTGGGTTTTTTTGTCAGTGCCTTTTGCAACACAACAAGAAGCTATAGTTTCAAATTGAGAGAGGGGACATTCATGGTAGTTGGTGAGACACTGGCTTAGGTTGCCCAGGGATGTGGTAGGTGCTCCATCCCTGGAGATTTTTCAGGTCAGACTTGGCAGGGTTCTGGACAACCTGCCGTAGATGATGTCCCTGTTCATTGCGGAGAGGTTGGACTGGCTGACCTTTAAATGTGACTTCACTGTTTCTATTCTCCAAAACTGTGATTCTGTGACTGATAGTCCAAGGAAACATCACCTTTCACGCAGAACTTGGAATTGACATGTTAGTAAAGAGAAACACAACACACCTATGGATGCATTTCCTCTGTTTAACTATCTTCTTCTTTGTTACCTCTTGTCTCATGGACATACTGATTTCTGGCAATTTTAGATACCTTGGTGAATTGCTTGATAGAAGAGTTGCTGTAGGTGTCTGTCTAGTCATAGATCTAAATTGTGTTTCTCTTATTAGATACTGCTAGAGGGGACCCTATCTTTCTCCTGAGAGAAGGAAAATGCTTAAGCATCTCATCTAAGTGTCACAACTTAGCTGAAATTAATCTGTGCCTTGGTCAAACCATATCAATAAATCATTATTACAAACCACAGGTGTGGTTTTAAGAGAGATAATGCAGACACACATGCTGTTCACTGAATCTGATTTTGTCTGTGTAGTCATTTCTGGGATATGAAATCTATGCATAGTGTTAATCTGAAATGTATAGAGCTTAGAGAGAGATTGTGCTTACTTGTTTCTTTTTACTTCATTTTTGTTTTGGCAAATACGGTGTTCTTAATGCACGTTGCAGAACGTCTTTCATCCTCGTCGTGATTGATAGCTAGCGAACTGTTGGGGACAATTCCAGTTGGTGGGTAAGAAATACCATCTCGTTTATCTTTATATCATATCTGTTGCAAATTAAACTAAAAACATAGAGTTTGCACACTGAAATGGTTACACTGTGGAGCGATGTGCCTATAAAACAGCATGCTAACAAGCACGACATGATAAATGAAATGCAATAAACTTCTATAATTTCAGATTCTCCCAGAGGCAGATGCCGAGGCTATCACCTGTTGAGCTTCACTTGGTGACAGCGTAGCAGCATCTCCAAGAAAGTACTTGCAGGGTTTGCTTTATAGGAAGTGAGTGGCTACTAGCACACACTCGGTTAACTTCACACATGCTGCATCTCAGATAAGATTTGTAATTCAAACAACCAAACGCACAGTCAGTGGTAGTTTGCTTGCTAGATTCCTGGTGCTCACAAGCAGGAATGATCTGTTTTCTTCAGTAGATGGCAGCAGTACAGATACATGCTGAAAGCTGGATTCTAAAAGCTGTTTGTAAAACAAAGCTGCCTTTTTCGTATACTATCACCACTGTTAAGTGCACACTACCTGTGAGTCTGCAGGCAGATGTTAAACATCATCCCCAGCTTCAATAGTGACATGATTCACATGTGTACAAAAACTTAGTTAAAAAAATAATTGAAAGGAGAGCAAACTATAACGCCCAGCAAACCAAAACAACACCCTTACTGATCAATACTATTTTATTTTTATGTGCCAGTAAACATTTATTAGCATTAACTATCTAGCTGTACATGCAGACATATTTTTCCTCATAAGGTGTCCCATGACACTATCTTAAGGGTTTTTCATCAACGTTATGACTCTCTTCAGGAATATATCAGTAAAGCACAGTTTTTGGCAGGGGGAAGAGGCAAGGAATGTGTCAAGGATTTATTTGTCCTCCATAAAATGTGAGTTATTCAGACCACATAATGAGCACTAATTGATTCAAACACGTGTATTTTGGTTAATGATATTTAAAGCACCAGAAATATCAAAATGGTCCTTCTAGCATCCCTTAAGTGCTGTACCTTGCTTTTAATTTTTAAAGTAGGAGGAGGTAAGAAGAGAAGTGTGTCCCCAAAGAGTCTCAGAAGCAAGTCATAAAAACATCAAGTCAAGCCCTTGATGATCCCTTTCTTCTTAGATACAAGAAACTTGATTTCATATTTGTCTACCTGGTTCAGCACGGCAAATGGTGTCTGCTTCCCCTCCAGTGAGTGCTCTAGCCCCAGGGCTGTGAAAATACGGTTGTGTATTCAATCTGGTCCAGTAAATATTTCATTAATTATACATGGAGGTTGAATGCAGGGAGTGCATCATGTAACTTAGATGCAGGTGAGAAGCAAAGGGAGGCTTTCTGCACAATATGATTGACTTGCTGCAGCATAAAATTAGAGACTCAGATTTATACCTTCTATACTACTTCAAAATGTCCTGAGGCATTCAGGGTCTCTTGCCTTTAAGATTTTTGCCCTTACACTAGTCACAAGAAATAGAATAGTAGATCTCTAGAGCAAAAACTGTATGTCTCACAGGGAAAAGCAAAGCCTAAAATGAACAAAAGAAAACATTCACCTGTGTGATGAATAGATTACATTCTGTTGTCAGGAGCTTTTTTTATTTAAAATACTCTGTGTTACTATTTACTTATGTGACAGACTATTGTTATTCTGTGAGATGGGGAATTTCCTACATCTAAAAAAACAGCTATTGCTCTAGTTTTCGACAAAGCTCACATGCGTATGATGAGAAATGGTAAATAGTTCAGGGGTTTAAATGCCATGGGATACATAGAATAGCGCAGATTTTTCTGTCTGAGTTTTTTACTTTTGCATTTTTTATTTTTTCAAGGGCTTTGGTATTGCAAGAGCTTTTGTTTTTCCTTGCTATACTTTGCTTGGTTAGTTTATAGCTAAAGTAATTTTCAATAATAATAACTTTAAAAAAGTTTTGCTTTAGGTTTGAATAATGATAATTACTGCGGTAAACGTAACAATCTGTGATGACAGCTTCCACATGTAAATGTTCCCTTCAAGAAACTATAGTTAAGGACAGAAAAGAAAATTAAATCTTAACATCTCATATTGATTGCCAGGTCAATGCTGTTCTTGAAACTGTAAAATATGAATGAGCAGCCTTTGAACAGAGTAAGATACTAGATACCTTTGATCAAATCTGGAATGCATTTCTGCACTGCTACTCACTAAAAAGAACAAATAGAGGATAACCCTCAGATGATCAACCCTGTATCCACAAGGGCTTCCTCTGTGTAGCCTAAAAAAGAAATATATATTGACCAAATGACAGATTTCAGAAGGTATGGTTGTTTGTGATTCATTCAAGGAAGTAAACATCAGAAAAAGACAAGGTTTATTTTAATCATTCCAAAGGGACTGACTCACAATTAGTGGCAGGAAATTAAGTAGAGAAATTCGCAGATTGGACATCAGACATTAATTATGGGAAGATCTGCCAGATTTTGAAACATGCAGTAAGAGAAAACAGAATAAATCCCATTGTTTCCATAAAACTGGATGTGGTTGGGTAATGGTGAATACAATAAATTTAGAGTATTGTAATCTTCAGTGTTTTATATAATATTTAAAAGAAATCTAGACATTATAGCCGTAGTGCCTTAAAGAAATTGACATGTCTTGAGACTCAGTTTTGCCCTTTAGCTTTGTGACTATTCACAGATATCATACGTGACTCTTCTCTTGTTGCGATGCCATGATGACAGTATGGAATACATCTAGCTGAGGTGTGACACAGGAGGAATGGAATTGCTCATGTTACCAATTCGTGAATTTGCATGGAGGCTTCGAATCTGTGAATTACATCCTGTGTTCTTCATTTCCTTAATGGTTTCAACAAAAACACTTAAACAGTTTTGGAGGTTTGTGGGGTTTCTTCAACAACTTTTTCCTTTTTGAAGGAAAAAGGGAATCCACTGGGAGGACGATGCTCCTGACAGTGGGTGTTTCCTTCTATCCGGTCTTTGAATTACTTGATCCACTTACAGAAATGTATTTGTAGAAATTTTCTTACACACATTCTACTTTTTTTTTTTGTATCCAGCTAATATTTGAATACTATGCACTAATCTCCACCAGGCCATATGCACTATTAGAGTCAATAGTCAGTGACTATAGAGGTTTGTTAGGCTTTTACTGGAGGAGGCTGCCCAGAGTGGTTGTGGAGTCTCCTTCTCTGGAGACATTGCTGTGACAGGAGGATTAGACTAGATGATCTTTCGAGGTCCCTTCCAATCCCTAATATTCTGTGATTCTGTGATTTTTACTGCATAAGGTACTCAGAAATATAAGCTATGATCTGGATAGTAGACAGTTGATCAGAAGACAGATACTAGCACAGTTAAAGCAAACTAGACCATCTTAAGTCATTACTAGCTTAGATGAGGCCTGAGATCATACAGTGTCAGATCCTTACGGAATCTGTGGCCTTTTTCTGGACTAAAGGTTTGATGAAATATTTCCTTCAGTAATCATCCGTCAATGGTAAATTTATATAATTTGAGTATGAAATATTATCCTCAAAGACAGGGTGTGAAACCCCAAAAAGAACTTTTGTCTCAACATGGTCTTATTCAGAAGGATGGGATGAACAGGTGTCCCGCCCTGCCCGCATCAAGACCAGATGGAGATAGTGAGCCTTGTCACTGAATCAGCCCTCCCTACAAGGTTTAGGGGATTTAAGATAATGAAGCACACCTCCAGCATTGCTGAGCCTGGGGCAAGAAAACAAGATGGTATTTTGGCCTTGAGCTTTCCAGATGGCTTCAGCAACAAGAACAAAGTGTCACTGAGACCGTCCCTAGGACTGGTGGAGAGGGCAGCCCCCACCACGAGATGAAGGCAGAGGGCGAGGTGTACCATTACACTTAAAAGGTTGGCTTCTTAGCAAGAATTGTGGAAGCATCTCCCATTGAAGGATTGTTAAGGATCAGAACTGTGGGATGCTGGAGACACCTAGATTTCAATGGTGGTAACTATATCCTCTTTCCCCTCTTTATCAATTTTTCTTTTCCCTTTTCTCTCCACTCTCTCTTTCTATTGCATATTGTTAAACAATAAAAGCTTTGGTATGTGCATGGTGTTTGACCTTGTTTATGTCTTAATTTGACCCTTGGGATCATTTTTTAATTCTCCTCCCCCAACATTCGCCAAGTGACTTGGGACACAGAGTATGAATTTCCAAGTAACATCAAAATCTACATGTAGTTTACACAATATGTAGTAAACATAGAATCAGAGAATCATTAAGGTTGGAAGACAACTTCAAGATCATCAAGACCAGCTGTCAGCTCACACCACCACTCCCACTAAACCATGTTTCCAAGTGTCATATCTACAGTTTTTGAACTCCAAGCATGACAAAATCTTTGGTACAGTTTTTGAACACATCCACCACTTCCTTGGGCAACCTGTTCCAACACTTGACCACTCTTTCAGTGAAGAAATTTTTCCTAATGTACAATCTAAACTTCCTCTGTCACAGCATGAGGCCAATTCTTCTCATTCTATCACTAGTGACTTGGGAGAAGACATCAATCCCCACCCCTCTACAACCTCCTGTAGATGTTGACAGTGATTAGGTCTCCCTTCAGCCTCCTTCATCCGTGTTCAGATGGCTGTCAATAAACACCCCCAGCCCCTTTCCATTGTTCTCTTTCCCAAGTCTGTAAGTGATGCATGGAGTTTTGTAATCAAAGTGTGGGACCTGGCACTTGATCTTGTTAAATTTCATACAGTTAACCTCAGCTCATATATTCAGCCTGTCCAGGTTCCTCTGCAGAGGCTTCCTACCCTCAAGCCCAATTTGGTGTCATCTGAAATCTTGCTGAGGGAGCACTTAATCACTTCATCTAGATCATTGATAAAAATGTCAAACAAGACTGGCCCAAATACTGAATCCTGGGGAACAGCTTGTGACCAGCCACCAACTCAGTTTCACTCCATTCAACACAACTCTCTGGGCTCTGCTATATAGCCAGATTTTTACCCACCAAAGAATCCAATTCTCTGAGCCATAAGATACCAGTTTCTTTAGAATATTGTGTCAGACTTTGTTGAATACTTTGCTAAATCTAGGTAATCAATATCCACAACCTTCTAGTAGTTGGGGCACATGGTCAGAGAAGGATATCAGGTTTGGTCAAGCAAGACCTGCATTTTGTAAACCCCTGCTGGCTGGCCCTGATCCCCTGGTTGTCCTGCCCTCTGTGAGTGAGCTCAGGATTTGCAGCTCCATACACTTCCCTCATGCCGAGGTCAAGCAGACAGGTCTGTAGTTGTCTAGATCTGCTTTCCTCCCCTTCTCGTGGATGGGCATCACAGTAGCAAGCCTCTATTTATCTGGGACCTCCTTTGTTTGACAGGAGCATCAAAAATTTTGAAATGGCTTACAAATGCTTTGCCAGATCCCTCAGTACTCTTGGATAGATCCTGTCTGGCTCCACAGTCTTGTGAGTGTCCTGGTCATAGACGAGGTCATCAACTGCTTCCTTTTGGACACTGTGGAAACTGTCTCCTGCTCTACACCTCTGTCTTCCAGCCCAGGAGTCTGAATACCTTGAGAATAAGTGAATCAGTCATTAAAGACTGAAGAAAAGAAGGCATTAAGTACTTCAGCCTTGTCTTCATTCTTGGTGATAATGTTTCCCTCTATATCCAGTAAAGGATGGAGATTCTTCCTCACTTTAGTTGGTGGTGCATGTCTTAAAACATTCTGTTGTCCCTTACTACAATGGCCAGACTGAGTTCTAATTGGGCTTTTGTTTTTCTAAGCTCCTCTCTGCATGCCCTGTACTCTTGAGTTGCCTGCCCTCTCTCCAAAGATAAACTTTCCTCTTTTTTCTGGGGCCTAGCAGAAGATCCCTGTTCAGCCAGGTTAGATGACAGCATCCAGAAAGGTTAGGGAAAGTGAGGAAAGGGAGATCTTCAGGATAAACATGTTTCTGCTAGACTTCAAAAGGATTTAGCCCTAGCAGTGTTTTCTGGCTGTCATTTACTTTACTAAAACCATGTGGCTGAAGTCTACACAAGCTCAGTAATTCATTCTTAGACAACTTCTAATTCTCCTTTGACACACCTTAAAGGTGTGAGCAGGAGTATCTTCTCACATTTCAGAAACGGAGATAAATCTAATGCCTTTAAAATGAACTTGAACGACTGCAGTTCAACACATATCATCACCTGAAGCTCCAGAAATCATGGTAATGATTTGTCAGAAATAATATCCACAATATAGTTTTCATCTGACTGTGTATTTTAAAATAGGAGACTGATAAAGTAGCATTAGCTATAGTTTCAGAAGCCTTTCAAAATAAAAATTTATGCCCAATACATATAACCTCTTCAATAAGCAGATCACACTGTAGTATTTCTGTTGGTCAGTTTGTGGCTGCTCCAGTACTTCCCTCAGTGAAGGAAGCTTGAGTCCCTAAAACCAACAGCAGGAATAAATTTACACAATACCTCAACTCCTGTTTCTTTGCATATCTTGGAAGTTCATTTATTTTAAAGAAAGATTTGAATTACAGATTCTTTAATGATGTTGGATTTGAATAGGAATTTTTGCTGCCTATTTTGCTAGAGAGAAATATAACCTGCAGAAGACTTCCAAACCACACTGCTTTTGCATCTCGATGCACAAAATCATCTGCGTTCTCCTCCTGGCGAGGCAAGAAACCAGACAGATTGATAGGAAAACAAGTTTCCTGGTTGATTGTTAAAGATGTTTCTTTGATTTGTGCAGGACAGCATGAAGCCAACACAGGATAAGCCATGTAACAGTCCAGGAGAAGGAAAGGGCAATTTCAAGGTGCTCAAAAACCTGGCTTTCAAGCTCTCATGGCACTGCTCTCAGCTGATATTCACACTACATTTTAATTTTCTGAAAACATCTTTATCGTTGTAAGGAAACAGGAAGCAGAAAAGGCAACCAACACACAGGCCTGGGTTACAGACCAGTTTTGGCGTTGGCTTTACAGATCTGAAGAGTTTTTTTCTTATCTGAAAGCAACGGTGTCTTTTGATTTGATAGCTAATTGCCTCACAGAAAGGTACAATATCATCTCAGGACAGATGAGTTGTTTAGTCGGAGCTAGACAACTGAGTTTCCTTGATAGCCAACAATGGGAGATTAGCGTCTCTGAAGTGCAATTCGTTCTATTTTATGATGGGTATTAAAGAGGGAGATCTACGGAAAGTGATTCTTCTTAGCTGCATCTCTCCATTAACCATGGTGAGTCTAACAGAATAGCTTAGACACTTAACTTCAAGACAGATAAAAGTGGAGGTGAGTCCCACCCTTGTTCCTATGAGATGTAAGCCCTCATCCTTCACAAAGAATATGTTCAGCTGCAGATAAGATTTGTTGCTGAAGAGACTGGCCTTTGTATATCATTCTGCCCACCAAATTCATCTAGATGGAGGACCTGGCTCTCTGAACTCACTAGAAATTTCATTCCATTCATTCCATTATCATAGAATCCACCACTCTTACGAAGTAAGAAATACAGGTTGTGCTGGTCAAAACCCAGCCTCAGGAATACATTTTGCCCTGTAAGTTCCTATGCTTTTTTAGGTTTTCTTTTTAGATTCTTACCTTTGAGCTGAAGCTATTATTAAAAAGTCTTAACCCATGGTAACTGGGAAGAAAATTTTCAGCACGAGTGCAGAAATCTGATTGTCTCCTCAGTAAACAGCAACACAAGAAACTACTTGGACAACGGTGCTTGTAACAGAGTGCTGTGGAGTGCCTAGACTGCAAAATTCTAACTTATTTTCCTTGGCATGTCTAACCAAAACCTTGGCTAACACAGATAATGTACTGATAATGTCAGCAACAAAGCTTGAAACAGAAACAACTCAAAACAACTCAAAAAATTACTGTCCAACTGTCTTTGTTTAAGCTGCCATTTACTTACAAACAACTCAATCTTATTATTTCTGCTGAATTTGTGTCTTAATGTGGCTGAGAGAACAAGACGAAACAAATCTTTGTTCTTGAATTTGTGACAGCTGGGCTTTACTGAAGGTGCCCCTGAATTTCAAAGTAAGCATCAGTGTTAGCAGCGAACAGGCAAACAGAGTAGTTTTCCTGAATAACAGGAATTTAAGGGGTGATAAAACAGCAAAACATATAAATAGAATTATGATTTGGATTTCAACAATCTTGATTGTGGATGTTCTTGGAGATACTTTTATAAGTTTTCTAATATTTTCCTTGCTCTTTATTAATTGATTCCTACCAAATTGAAATTATCTTAAATTAACTATAGGCTTAAGAAATTCGGTATATTTCCTCAGCCCAAATTAATATAAATGATTAATGTGTTACTTGGTGATTACAGATGTTGTCAGATCTTCAACATATATAGTATTAGAAGAGCTAACCTGAAACAGCACAGGCAGAGCTACTTGACGAAATGACCGCTGTTAACAGCAAAGCAGGTTAGCATCATCTCGGGTCAAAGCCAGTCTGGAATAGTCCTAAGACCCTGCATAACCAAGGTTCAGCATGTTGCCTCTTTCATCATTAGGGATTGGAAGCGACCTTGAAAGATCATCTAGTCCAATCCCCTTGCTGGAGCAAGATCACCTAGACAAAGTCACACAGGAAGATATCTAGGTGGGTTTTAAGTAGTTAAGCACTCAATCACAGAATCGCTCTGGCTGGAAAAGAACGTTGGAATCACTGAGTCCAACCATCTACCCTATGTTATGAGTTCCCCCCCTAAACCATATCCCTCAACACTTGATCCAAACAATCTTTAAACTCATACTTTAGGAAGAATAGGAAGGGAAGGAGAGGAGGAGCTGTTGCCCTCTATATCAGTGTCTAGCTGGAATCAGTGGACCTCCACCTGGGGAGGGATGATGAGCTAGTTGAGAATGAATGGGTTAAAATGAAAGGGAAGACAGGGGAGGGTGATGATACTGTAGGGGTCTGCTGCAGGCCACGTGACCAGCAGAACCAAGCAGTGGAGGGCCTTCACAGGCAAATTGTAGTAGCTTCCAGGTCACAGGCCCTGGTCCTCATGGGGGATTTCAATCACCCTGACATCTGCTGGAGGGATAACAGAGCAAGGCATAAGCAATCAAAGATGTTCTTGGATTGCATAAATGACAACTTCCTCCTCCAAATGGTGGAAGAACCAACAAGAAAAGGTGCTGTGCTGGACCTTGTTTTCACCAACAGGGAAGGGCTGGTGAGCAATGTGAGGGTCAGGGACAGCCTTGGCTGCAGTGACCATGAAGCAGTTGAATTTAAGATCCTCAGGGCAACCAGGAGGAAGTATTCT
>JAOXOE010000165.1:0-12241 GCA_028565055.1 Phoeniculus purpureus
TATTTATATCTATATAAACATAGATAATCTCTATATAGAAATCTTTATATAATCTATATATAGAGTTATCTTATACATATCATATACATCTTATATCTTATACTTATTTATATCTATATATACCTGTCCTGATTTTGGCTGGGATAAAGTTAATTGCCTTCACAGCAGCTGTTGTGGTTTTGTCCTTTCAGTAGGAGAATAATGTTAGTAACTCACACATTTTTAGTTGTGGCTAAGGAGTCTTTATATTAAATAAAGGGTTTCTCACCTTCTTGTGCCCTGACAGTGAGAAGGCTGGAGATGTTTGGAGAGGATAGATGTGTATAACATCATGCCCAGTATGTAAACTGGGGCAAATGGCCAGTGGGGCTCCGTTGCTGCTTTGAAACCGATGGGGCATTTCTCAATGGTGTGTGGTGAGCAATTGCATTGTGTAGCACTTGGTTTGTGATGGTCTTTCTTTTGCTATTGCACATTTAATTGTTATTTCTTTAATGTTTATTATTTAGTTTATTATTAGTACTGTAAATTTATGATCTTTATCATTATTTTCATCCTTTTCTGTGTTGTTAAAATATCTGTTCATCAACCCATTAATTTGTTGGGCTTTTATTTTTTTGTTTTCTTCCCATCACACAGGGGCTGTGGGGAGTGATCCAGCAACTGTGTGGGGCTTATCTACTGACTGGGGTTTAGCTAGCATAATACCAAACACTGCGTTCAGTGCTGCTGTGTTGTTATTCGCACTTTACCCTGAGGGAAATGTTCTGTTTTCCAGCAAAACTACACCAAGCAAAACAGTTATCTCCTTTCCATCCTCTTCTAACAGAAATAAAGAAGATAAAACAATCCTCACCTAATTCCTTGTTCCCATACAAATAAAAGACTTAAAACACTTCAGTGAAAAGCCTTGTCTTTATAGCCTCGATAAAGTCCTCAAACAGTGCTGAAAGTAGAAGTAAGAGGCCTGTTACAACCAGGCAGATAAAAACAAGCTGCCTTCAGAAAAGTTTGACCAGGGATTTCATTAGAAACGTCTTATAAAATGTGTCTTTCTTAAAAAAAACCCCACCAAACAAAAAATCAAAATATAGGACTGAAAACCCAAAATCTATTACTTTTTCAAGAGCACATCTTGAACAGTGATATACAGATGAAGAACTTGCCTCTTGAGGGAAGATACAGCTCCTGATGAGCAATTCCCTTAGCCATCAGATTGAATTATCAGAAGGCAAATACTGATTGTTAACTTAGCTTCAAATGCTACTCAAACCAAGTTTCCTTCAAAGCTGTTGGGTTTTTTTTTTTACCAGAAAACAGATCCTTTTAACATGTAAACAGCAAACCCACTTATTTTCTCTTGAAAATCAATCACAGAATCACAGAAACATTCAGGTTGGAAAAGACCCTTGGGATCATCGAGTCCAATCATCAACCCTACTCTAGAAGTTCAACAGATCCCCCAACACCATATCTAAGCATCTTTTAAACTCATCCAGGGATGGGGACTCAACCACCACCTTGGGCAGCCCATCCCAGTGCCTGACCACTCTCTCCATGAAGAATTTTTTCCTGATGTGCAATCTATCCTCTCCTGTTGGAGCTTGAAACCCTCTCCTCTGGTTCTGTCAACTGTGAGATGAGACTAGCACCACCATCTCTGCAATGTCCTTTCTGTTAATTGCAGAGAGACATGAAGTCTTCCCTGGCTTAGACCAGCTGATGATTAATACTCATCACCAAACTCACGTGGGCATTGCAAGGATTACAGTTTGCAAACGTTCACTGGAAAACTAAAATGATCACAAAATCATCTCTCACAGACATTAAAGAGTGGAATAGACATTAAAGAGTGCAGTAGACATTAAAGATGTCTTTAACACATCTCTTGTGTTACAGATGATTCTGAGAGTAAAAGATTTCTTAACCATCTCAGATACCTTGCTGATTAATTATAGTCTTCCAAAGGGGTCTTGTTAATAAGGAAGTTCCTAAAAATGTAAACATTTGTACATACTATTACTAGAGTTTAAAATATAGATAATCTCTGGGGTAAAAATTAATTACTTGTTATTTTTCATTAAGTGGTTTATCCTTCCAACTGATTTAAATTTTTCTCTTGAACAACAGAGAGACTTCATAGGCTGCTGTCCCTGGCTCTAAAGAAGGTTGTCGGTGTGTTTCCCACGCATTCTTTTGGTGGCCAGCTCTTCAGTGTTGTCACTGGTTGACCACACTGGCCAGGTCCAGGACAAAATATAATTAACAAAACTGCTAATGAGCTGAAAGCAAAGGATGAGGAGAGCTCCACTCATTTGCCACTTATGAGTCACAGGCAAAAAGGAACAGGCTTCGTTTGGGGAAAGCTGTGGCAGGAGGATTGGGTCAGATGATCTTTCAAGGTCCCTTCCAATCCCTAATGTTCTATGATTCCATAATTCTCTGAAAACTACAATACATGCATTTTACACAATAGAAAAAACCCCCATCATCAGGAAATGAAGAACAGGTTCACACAGTTTTAATATCTTCTCAAACCCAGACTTGCTACCTTCTCTCCGTCAGGGGCAAACCCCTTTTGCATTCTTTTTATCCTCTGGCATTTCTCCTGCACAGGAGAGAAATGCCCATGTTCTTTGTCCTGCTACTACAGGATTCTTCCATGGATTTTGGGTCATCTGGGCACCTGACTGTTCCAGCCTCGGTCTTTTTCTCAGGTCATGGTCATTTTAAAGTTGCGCCCCCTCCTTACTTGTGTTCTCCTCTACGGTTCTGCAGGCATACTTGGCCTCTGCTGATTTCTGAGGTCTCCAAAGATCATCAAAGCCTCTTCTCAATGCAATCCAGTGATCAATTGTAGCTTGGCCATGTCTTCCCCTTCATTAACTTGGAGACTTTTTTGATCAACGAAGTGGAAATCTCAAACCCCCGAAACAACAACAGGAACAACAAGAAGTGGGTCAGCAGGTTTCCCTTCTTAAACAAGCTATTGTGTAGTTAGTGATGGAGTCAGCTTAGCTAGAAGTAGGTCTGACCACGAGCTGGGGGGAGCATCCACAAACATTACAGAAGCCAGTTAAGAGCCCCTTCTCCCAGACTAGAACCACAAGGTTGTGGTGATTTCCTTAGTTAACTAAATAAAGCTGATGGATTGTTCCACAAAATATAATAACTGGTAACTAGACACCTGCTTCTAAGTTTCCTGTGAAAGTGCTGAGCTTTCGGATTTCTTTTCTGGAAGATACCGGCAGTAATTTAGGACAGAAAGTAAAACAAATTGAGAAGACAATAAGATAACCGAGTATGGGAAACCCCATTGACATCATCAGCAGAAAGAACAGCCTTCAAGGTAGACATGGACAGCACACTTATATTTCTTGCTGGCTGAAGGTACCTCTTGTGTGCAGTTTTGGGTTGGTTTATCAGCCATAACAACCCTTCTAAACCCCAAATAGATGTTCCTTGTTGCCACTACATACTAACACCCATGGTGCTTGTCTCCATCCCCAAACACCAGGCTCCTAGCAGGTGAAATTGAGCTTCCCTATTGTTTTCCTTTGTGTCTTTTGAGAAAAGGAACAGGTTTGTTTTTTTCTTTCTGACAGGCTTCTGACCTGTTCCTCAAAGTGACCTTTAAAATGAGTAATTTCCTTTGACTTTTCACTGGTTCTAGTGAGACCTCACAAGGACATGGAATTGTTGGAGTAAGTCCAGAGTAGTGTCACAGGAGGCATCAGAGGGCTGAAGACCTCTTCTATGGGGACAGGCTGAGGCTATTCAACTGAAGAAGGCTCTGGGTGGACATTATAACAACCTTTCAGGACGCCAAGGGGGCTGTAGGAAAGCTGGAGAGGGACTTTCTTTAAGAGACATCCTAGTGACAGGACAAGGTGGTTTTAAGCTAAAATATGTCAGACTGAAATGAGATCTGAGGAAGAAATTCCTTCAGATGAGGGTGCTGAGGCACTGGAAAAGGTTACCGAGGGATCTCATGGCTGTGTCATCCCTTGGAGTGTTCAAGGCCAGGCTGGATGGGGCTCTGGGCAAGCTGGTTTGGTGAGAAGTGTTGCCATGGCATAAGGGTTGAAACTAGATGTTCTCTGAGGTCCCTTCCAACCTAAACCATTCTGTGATTATGTGATTCTATGATTTAGTGATTCTCTTTGGTTTTCTCTTTTGCATGTGTAAAGAAATCTTCTCTATCTACAAAGGGAATTCAGGAATTGCTCAGAACTGTCATCCTGGAGACACCGTTTGAGTCCCTTTTCTTGCCCATGTGGTATCTGCATTATTTTTTTCTCTCAAATAATTTCCAGACAGGGAGTAAAATCTCTGGAATTTCCCTGAGCCCTGCAAATTAGTTTCTGCTTTTTCCCATACCCCACATCTCTTTCACCACTGAGATTAAGGAGTTTATAAAATACAACTTGTTACAGCCATGAGGGATTACCACTATATATTATCACTCACAGCTCATTAACCCCGAAGCCCTGCTAACTAAGAAAATCCTGTCTAATGAGGTTTCCTTCACTGCACTAAAGAACAAAAGGTCTCAAAGTTTTGCCTATTACCAATCTGCCTCAAATTATTTTCCCGTAATTAAAATGGAACTTTAAGGCCATTAAAATACAAATCTAAATTTCTTCTACCCAAGGAAATCCATGTCCACACTTTTTCCACGCTTGCACAGAACCTTCAAGTTGTTAAATAGAAGGGGAATGAATTTCTAGTAGCTTCTGCCTTCCATCAAGTGTAAGAAATCTCACTTTTGAAAGAGTGTGTTTGACTTCTGGGCATATTAAACCTAATTCAGTTTTGGTGTAAGCAGCCCCACCTTTCATTGACATTAATGGGAGCCAGGCTAGTTTTCTCACAGGTTAAACTAAGATTCTTTGTCAAGAATTTTGAAAGTCACTGGACAACTTGTCAGGTGTCCTGGTGATAAGTGTGATGGAAGAGTGCAAATCAGATTGTCTTGACAGGAGAAGAAAAATAAATCTATTTACTATTATTTATAATACAGCTGTACTTAGCAGATCCAAAAGGGTTTGGAAAACTCACTCTGAGACTGAAAGAGGGAAAGCAGTATTACAAAATAAATCGTTAATGTCTATAAATATTTGAAGGGTGGGTGTCAGGAGGATGGAGCCAGGCTCTTCTCAATGTCAACTAATGATAGGACAAGGGGCAATGGGTGCAAGCTGGAACATTGGAGGTTCCACATAAATATCAGAAGGAAATTCTTCACAGTGACAGACCACTGGAAGGGGCTGCCCAGGAGGGTTGTGGAGTCTCCTTCTCTGGAGATGTTTAAAATTCACTTGGACATGTTCCTGTGTGACTTGGTCTAGGTGGTCCTGCTGTGTCAGGGGGACTGGACTAGACGATCTTTTGAGGTCCCTTCCAATCCCCAATGATTCTATGATTCTATGATAAAGGCATTAAATGTCCCTGATTCTGGTATTACATGGGCACATGAAAACTCTCCACATTAGACTTTTTTTGGCAGAGACTAAGCATCAAATCGTCAGTGGTATTTAAGTTCCTAATTTCTGTCATTTTATGAACAACTTTCATGGTTTGAAGCTAGAAAAAGAACTTTTTCACAGAAAGGATGGTCAAGCACTGGAATAGGATTCCCAGGGAGGCAGTTGAGTTGCTATTCCTGGATGTGTTTAAAAGATAGTTTGGATGAGGTGTTGAGGGATATGGTTTAGGGACCTTGTCAGGTAGAATAGATGGTTGGATTTGATGATTCCAGGAGACTTTTCCAACCAGAGTGATCCTATGATTCTGTAATAAGCACCTTATGTATTCATATGGTACATAAAAACTCATAACAATAATTAAAAAAGAACAAGTAATTGAAAATCTAGATAAATATGAGAAGGAACTCCTTCACAGTGAGGGTGGCAGAGCACTGGAACTGGCTGCCCAGTGAGGTTGTGGAGTCTTCTTCTCTGGAAATGTTTAAAACCCACCTGACCATGTTCCTGTGTGACTTGGTCTAGAGGATCCTCCTGTGGCAGGGGGATTTGACTAGATGATCTTTTGAGGTCCCTTCCAATACCTAATATTCTGGGGCTCTGTGATGGAAGGTACTTAAGAGTGGAGGTGCAATGCCTTTCAGACACCCACTTTTAAACTCTTTTTTTCCGAGTTTCTCTTAGCTTTTCAGGTTGACACTATCAGTGCCCATGATTGTACACTGTAAACCTTAGGCTAAGTAGTAAATGACCTCTTCACACTTCTTAAGCTATTATTTTCTATGCCTATTTGTAACTCTATTATCATGTGTTCAAACTCAGGTTCCAAAGCGATGTTATTTCACCAAAACCTCCAAGTTACTTGCCCCGATGGCTACCTGCTACTGAGCAAATGACTGCAGCGATTCATAAAGCCCATCCACTGTTATGTGTTTAATATCAAAGACCAGCAGAAAGACTGTAAAAAGAAAGGTCGATGAGTTTTTTTAGTTTGTCCTGCTGCCTGTGATACCACATGAGAAAATAAAGGAGAGAACGCTTCTATCAATAACATCTATACAACAAGTTGAATTGCTAATACTCAAACCAAGGTTGAGCGTCCTGTGTTACTATAAGTCTGATGCCTACACATCCTCCCTACCTCTGGGGCTCACTTTGGTTACCGCAAGCAATCGCACCAACAACATTTCTCTTCATTATTGTTCTAAATTATTTCGATTACATGCCTGAAAGTGACTTTGTGTTCACCTCCTAAAACAGGAAGCCCCGTTGCCACCTTGGCTGCTGATAATACTCTCTATAGGAGTCAGACTTTAATTCTAGTTTCTTTCAGAGGTAAATGATGGGCAGCTAAAAATATGATGAATCATGGGCAGATGTCCTCAGCAGAACTTTCCTCTGTCCTCAGACAGGAATGCTGAAGCAAAACAAGCAGGGCTTTTATATATCAAATGTACTTTCTTTTACAAAGGACATCCACAGTGACTCAGATTAGTACAATTGCTTCCCTTACTCATTAAAATGGGGTACTTTGAAGTCCTGATTTTATTTTTGGCTATTCTAGTAATTTTGGTTGAATCATGTAATTGTTCTCTTTTTCTTTTCCACCTTTTCTCTCATTTATTTGCTTCTTTGAGGTATTTTCAGCAAAAATTGTCTTAAAACGAGTCTAGCAGATGGATTAGGCAACTGTAATTGTAAATAATAGCTGCAACTGGCTTTTTCCTTTGTATTGTCTCCCTTTTCTTTTTTGATGAACTATTTTCATCCTCCTGAAATGGGTTTTCATGGGTGGGATTAAGTGACAGTGCTAAGTGAGCTAAATGGAAATTTTGAACCGTCCAAGTCTAACAACACAATGACTGCTTTTAGGGTGGTCGATCTACTTGCAGCACTTTGGGGTTTATTTTGTTTCTGTGGATTGTTTTGTTTTGTTATGAGGTCTTTTATAAAAAAAAAGCGTAAAACACACTTCTCCAATCCTAAGGGCTCAGTTCAAATGCCTAAATGATTTATGCTGCTTTGGCCACCCTCAGAGTATTTTGTGTTTTAGTTTGTTAGGTTCTATGTAGAAATTCCGCAATTTTTTTTTATTTATTTGTTTTCTTGTGTGGTTGTTTATTTATGAAATCCTACATTGGCAGGCAGCTATGATGAAAGAAAAAACATGAAGCACACAAAACTTTCACAATTCACAGGTGGACTTTGGTTTGACGTCTGCTATCAGATCCTGAAGATAAGTTATTATACAGCTGAATCCAATGTGAGGTGGACTGGACCATCCAGAGGTACATGCACATCTGGAGCAGTGGCTGCAACACTCTCAATTCCCCTGGGCTTACATGGATGATGAGACTAAGCAACTTGCATGAAATAGGATGGATCTTTCAGACCCTAGATGCATGCAGCACTTTCGAAAAAGGGTATGCAGCAGATTTACCAGGTGAGCTAAATAGAAGCCTCCATCCACTTGAGACCTGTGATAAGCCTCTCTCTGCTCAAACTAGCTTAAATGTACATTGCAGCAGGTTTTATTGTTAACTTCTCTTTGGCCTTCAACAACTAGTCAATAGCCCTGCAGATTATATTCTCCTCTGCCATCCTGATTGCTAGAAGCATTCATCCAGAACTAAGCCACTACAGTAAACAGAGCAAGGTGAGAATTTTTCAACAAAAAAACACGTTTTCATCAGAAAAAGGTGATTCATCGAAACTGAAACCTTTCACAGGAAAGGGCTGGATTCATTGATTTTTGTGGTGGTAAAAGAAAAAGTTGTGGACTTACTGAAATATTTTTCTTTGAGGTGTTTGAAGCAAATAATATTTTCCATTTCAAATAGTTTCTGAGCAAGTGTCAATGCAAGATTACCTTGCCACAGATAATTCAATAGTGAAAATGAAAGATTTTCATTGATTTTAATGAACAAAGGGTTATTGATAACTAATTTTTTAAAGTTTTTATGCTACTTCAGTCTAAACCAAGATAAATTTTATGAAGAGTTCACAGAATCACAGAATCATTCTGGTTGGGAAAGACTCTTGGGTTCATCGAGTCCAACCATCAACTCTACAAGTTCACCCCTAAACCAAATCCCACAACACTACATCTAAGCATCCTTTAAACTCATTCAGGGATGTTCCCACATATAGAGAGGATAACGGAGTTCATACAGTCATGGAATCATTCAGGTTAGAAAAGACGTTTGGGATCATCAAGTCCAACCATGAACCCTACTATAAAAGCTCACCCCTAAAACAGATCCCCCAACACCACATCTAAGTGACTTTTAAACACATCCAGGGATAGGGAACTCAACCACCACCCTGAGCAGCCCTTGAAGATTTCTAATGTCCTTTATCAGTGACTACGGAAATAAACTATTAGAGAATCTTTAAAAGTACTGTGACTGCTCCCACTTTTTCGAGTATAAGCATAGCTTTTGGTTATTATTTCTGATTATCCAAGGAAAAAAAATTACTGAAGTAAATGTAATCTTAACAAAAATTGAGTGAACTTCAATACAGAGAAAAAATTGTATCTGAATGAATGTACTGCTCATCCAATGAAGTACTAAGATTATCACGTTACGTCGTCACATCATACATCTACCGATTTGCCATGCAGTGACCATAGAACAATCGCCTGTTTAAGTTTTGTTTCTCTGTGCTACTGAATCCTGAAATTTTCAATGAACTTTTCAATACGTTTCTGGGGAGGGTGGTACAAGAAAAGGTATCATAAGCAGAAACAGAAGATGAAAAACCAAGGTGTCTTAAGTTGAAGAATGGATCCAGGAGAGCAGAAACTCTTCTTCTAATACATATTTTCCACATAAATTCATAGGAGTAGCATGAAACTGCATTGCCTAAACCGAAAGAAAGCTGTGGGAAAAGAAAAATGGTAATGTCTAGGAGGAGTGGGAAGACTTTTTATGCCAATCTGGATGTGGTAAGCAGGATTTCTTAAATTAAAGAACTAGATAATAATATTGAAATGGTAAGGTGTACCGTGCAAAAGCACAGCGAAAAAAGAAACGTATTAAAAAGGGTAGAACATGTGTCACAGTAAGGGACAAAAAAGACCTCTTTTGCTGGTGGAGAAAAATAGCATATGCAGTTTGCCTGCCTCAGCAGAAACTAATACGAGGTGAAAGAAAGCGTAGAAAATGAAATGATCATAGCAAATTAATATGGACCTTCTGAGAAAGCAGATCAGGTAGTGTTTTTTGTAGATAATAGAGACCCACATAAAAACAGGCTGGAATACTTGTGGTGAGCTTTTTGCAAACACCCCGGTGCTGAATGAGATAGAAAATGTACAGCATGTTATCATCTAAAAAGGGCTTGTGCCCTTTTTATAAGGCTGCTTCATCCACTGAGGAAAACAGTAAAAAAGATCAAAGCCTGCACTGGGTTTAGTTCTCCCCAAGAATCTGAAGCTGGGTGAAAAATAGAAGCAACCACAGTGGGTCAAACAACACAGAGGGTCTCGCCTAAAATATTCTGTTTTCTCCCCAATTCCTAGTGTATTAGCTGAGAAAAGATAAAAGAAAAATCATTACAATCTCCATAATGCCAGCTATGAATCAGAGACACGTGAACGGCGACACGGGAGGTTTCTTGTTAGACTGAAGCTTGTATTTACAAGTGAAGGGAACAGAAGATTTCCTAAAATCAGGGTTCAGATTTCCCAAGGACAGTAGATGACGAATTATCAAAAGATGTAGAGATAATGTTGACAATGGTATATAGCACGGGTGATGGAGATAAATGCGTTGCTGCTCTGCCTGATACTGGAATCAGTCTCTGAAAGATGTACAGGAGAGGGTGAAAATGTTGAAACCAGGGTTTGTCTAATCACTTCAAAGTTTGTTGAGTCCCTGTGCTCCTCTGATTAAGTTCTCTCTTTTCACTCCCTAACACACACCCAAACACACACCTTCCCAGTAACAGTGAAGGGATGCAGACACAGTCACTCCAAAGACCTTTAGTTGTCTCAGATCAGAAAATTAACTCTGCCCACGAACAAGAAATACTTTGTAGTATCCCACTACTGACTTTAGTCTCACGTGCATGTGGTTTCTGCTGTGAGGTTGGCTGGTAATGCAGCCAGAGACACAGAACCTTTCTGATGGGTATTCACCTCCCCTGTCTGACACCCGCCATCGTGCAAGTGAATGTGAAAGGTGGTGTGATGATCACTGTTTTAGTCATCATGTCAAGTGGACAAATTGATCATCAGACCCCTCACAGTGTGAATGGAAGTGCCAGTTCCTCAGGGGTGTGGAAGAAATCAGTCTTCGAGAACTGTACCTCAAGAGGGTTTTTTCCCATCAGGGAAAGTTTTGTTATTTCTATCTTTTTTACCACTTGTTATGTGGAAAATATAAAGGAAAGTTATTCAAATGTCAGCATCCAAAAACCAAAATGCTTCCCTCTATCCCTGGCATTATTTTTCACCTCAATATTCCATTATAAGCCTGATTGATCTCCTACCCAGCTCCTAAGCAAACTGCTGCAGTATAATCTCTATTGATGTTCAAGGAAGTGGAGAGCCCTGATCTAAATGAAACATGAGGTTTTGGGTCAGATCAGCAGTAATCTATAGTAGCCTGAGCAGTGTACTGACTAGGGGATGTTGTGATTTAGTTGCTGCAGACCTCTTTGTTGACTCATGCTAATTTGAAAGAGAAAAAGGATGGTGACAAACTCAAACAGTAATTCCCATCAGATGGAAAAAACTGAGAAGACACATAAGGGTGATCTCAAAGCTGGAATGAAAACTTCAGATGTCTGAGATGCTGATACTGTCTTCTGATATAGACTTGTGTGCTGTAGGGACCACAGAAGAATCAGAGCTTTTTTAAATTTATCCCTCCAAGTGTTAATGAAAAAAAAAAAATCTCCAAAATCAGATTTTCTTCTAGCTCTATATCTAGACCTATGCTAGACCTATCTCTTTTGAAGAATCATTGAATCATTATGGCTGGAAAGGAGATCCAGGATCATCAAATCCAACCCTCATCCCAACAATTCCCTAACCTCTGGGCCTCAAGGGCTTTATTTCCTCTTTTTTTGAACATCTCCATGGATGGTGACTCCTGCACCTCCTTGGGCAGCCTGTTCCAGTTCCCAATAACTCCCTCAGGAAAGAACTTCTTAAGATCCAACCTAAACCTCCCTTGATGCAACTTGAAGACATTTTTTCCTATTATTAGTAATCTGGGAGAAAAGACCAGCACCAGCCTTGTTGAAACCTCCTTTTAGATATCTGTAGAGAGCAATAAGTCTCCTCTCAGCCTCCTCTTCTCTAGACTAAAGAACCTCACTTCCCTCAGCTGCTCTTCATAGGACCTGTATTCCAACCCTCTCACGAGCTTTCTGCCCTTCCCCTGAGCCCCTCTGGTCCTTCTTATACTGTAGCACCAAAAGAGACCCAGTACTCAAGATGTGGTCTCACAAGTACAGAAGCACCACCAACTCCCTACTCCTGCTGGTTACCCTGTTTCTCATCCAGGCTATGACGCCTGGATCACCGTGTTCACTCCTGTTGAGCCAGCTGTGAACCAACACTCCCAAGTCCTTTTCTGCCAGGCAGCTCTCCAGCCACTCTTCCCCAAGCCTGGGAAAAAGACTCTTTAGAGAGAGTCTTTAAGAGTTGTATTAATTAACTTGTATACTAAAAGAAGAAAAAAAAAAAAAGAGAATGACATTTTGCCATGGTTTAGCTATTTTTTTGACTTATTATTTTTGAG
>JAOXOE010000169.1:0-19445 GCA_028565055.1 Phoeniculus purpureus
ACCGGAGAAATTCCTAAAAATAATCTCCTGGCTGTAAAGAAACCCACGAGTGCTGTAGCTAAGGCTACAGCTAAAGTGAGATCCTTTTTAGGATGAAGGAATGGAGTTGCAGGAGTGCTGTCTCCCCACCATCTTCAGCACAGAGCTGTGGGAGGGGCACGGTGCCCGATCCGGGGATGCGGGTGGGACCCGCTGGCAGAGAGAGCTGGGCCACCCTGTGATTAGTGCAGGGTGGAAAAGGCTTTTCCTGTCCCAGGAACGTTGCAGGATTTGGGATATTTTTCTGCTTCTGTGCTCGGGAAATCTTGGCAGAGGTTTCATTGAACCCGCAGCTCTTGGCACCACGGGGCAACCAGTTACCAGTTTGTTACAAGTCTGCACTGGGCATTTCACCCCCACAGCAGCATCTGCATCCCTTAGAACAATGTCCTGCCATGAGCTCCCTGGAGCTGATACAAGAACAAATCCATCCATATATGTAGGGGACAGACACACAGAGCTACATACATGTGAATGCTCAGCTACTCCTGGTACTCCTGATGAGCTCCAGCCTGGAGCTGGGAACCCTGTGCAGGAAAGGGACCCCACAGCATGCTCCTGCCCAGTGCTCCCCCCAAACCTCCCCGTGTTCCAAAGCTGGCCGGTGCTTGGGAGCTATCAGGTTCAGCTCCATCCATGCAGCACGACGGCTCCCAGGTCAGCCAAAACGTTGTGTGGCAGCGGGGCCAAAATAAACAGCTTACCATACACTCCCCCTGCTAGCAATTTGCTATAACTTCTTTTGCAAAACAAAATCCGTTTTGGGCTGGAGAGGCATTTCAGGTGTCATTAAGAGCCACCTGGGCGGTCAAATAAAGCTGCCACCAAAAGGTGGCCTATTAACCCTTTGTACCTCACTGGCAGTGCATCTGTGTGGGGTGAGGACAGCATTGTAAACCAGGGCAATGTGTGGCAGAGTGGCACAGCTGGGCACCCAGTGGGATGGATAACTATGGCCTGTTTTCTCCATTCTTTGCTGAGGGCAGGTGTCCCAGGGTACAAAGCAGGAGGGTGTGAGGCACACGGCAGTGATGGATGCTGACCGAACACCTTCCTGCGGCAGCATCTATTCCCCTGCCTCACGTCAGGTCAGTCAGATGGCAGACACTAAAAGAAGAGGTGGAGAAACGGCACAAAGTGGGGAAAAGCTGGGACAGGATGCCTCTGCCCAGGCTGGGAATGGGGGCTGAGTTGAGAAGGTTGGAAAAACACTGTCTGGCTCATTTTCTACTGGAGGAAAAAAAAAAACCCAGCCAAGTTCTCCTGAAAGATTAAGTGCGATCGTATCCGAGTGGGGGGAAAGCAAGGCAACGCGGTGAGCGTGCTGACACATCTCCTTCCACGAAGCTGGAAAGAGCCTCAGCCCCGCTCGGGGCCAGCTCTGTTTACAGGCTCCTATTGTCTCTTTTTTCCCTCTTGTCTTCCCCCTCCTCCCCCTCCCAATATTATAGTTCGAAGTAAACAAAAGCAAGCAGCCTCTCACTCCAAACATCTCAGCCATCCCAAACTTTCTCCAGAGGGGGGCTGCTCATGGAATTTTCCTCATCCAAAAGAATTTCGAAATGTTCCCGTTGCAGCCTGCTCTGACTGGAGGCCAAGGCAGCTCTGAAACCCTTCGTGAAATGCTGAGCTGCTCCCTGCACAGCCCTGGCTCCAACTAGAGGCACCAAGGACCAGCTTGTGCTCCAAAGCCACCCTGCCCATACACTGGGAAACTCTGCAGACCTGGCACCCTTGCCAAGGTGGGACAGAGGCATGCTCTAACCATTACACCCCCACAGACCATCCACTGAATATGAAGTAAGCAGATCCCGATGAGTCCAGAACCCAATTTTTATATTTGAAACTGCCACTACAGTCATTGCCCAGTTGCTGGTGCCAATGCTGTTTCTGCACTGGGAATGTATAGGGTGCACCCCAAAACACACTGTAATATTCCCTGCAGGCAGCATCTCCCTAGCCAGACAGGAAGAACTATCTGCTGGAGCTACTTGGATGGAGTGGTGGTGTAGCACTGTCCCCTGCACATCACTGGGAGATAGTGCATGGAATGGAGGAAGTAATACCGTCAAGAATGAGCCACAGTGTGGGGTGCCACTCAAGGGTGCTGCTTCTCCCTAGCCCACATCACACTGTTAGGGTGTGCACCCCAGTCCTAGAAGAGGTTGGCAAGTGGCGATTCCCAAGACCTCTCTTGGTTCTGGCTAGACACAGATGTGGTGTGAAACCCCCTGGCATGGGGGTGCCAGTGCTACTCAGCCTATTGGCATTGGGGGCACTGGGGATGGCCCCTGAACAATTGGAGAGATCAAAACACACCCAAAATGCCCCACAAGCAAGCCAGCCAGCAGTCACAAAAAAAAAGCACTCAAAGCTCAGCCTAGCATGAATTTGGCTGTCAGCACAAGCCATTATGGTGGCCTGGCACACTGATGTCCCCTGCTTGCTTTCCCGAAAGGTCCCTGGATGGGTATCTCTGCATGAGGGGGTGGTCCTGCAGTCTAACAAACACCCAGACACACCGTGGAGCCCCTGCATCCTCCCTCCCTAGGCACATACAGATTTTGTGATCTGCAACCCCTCAGTGCTGTCACCCCACAAGAGTAAAATCTCGCTGGTACCCATCACACCCCCCTCCTGCATCCAACCCTGGTGCGTGCAGAGCCCTGTGCAACCGCTGTAGTACAGACGCAGAGGAGATACCTCAGCTCCACGTTGGACGGGGGTCTCGCTGTGGAATGATGCTCCACCAGGTGCCCCAGCTGCCGCTGTACCATCTCCCCAAAATGCCTCGTTAGGCTCTCCTGTGCGGAGGCTGCTCAGTGGCTTGGCGTGGGATCGGTCCTACCCCCCCATCTCCAGCAGCCCCCTCCCCTATAAAAGGGGCCAGGCAGCGGCTGTGCAGGGAGCAGAGCCCCTGACACAGCAGATGGGGTCTGTAAGGCGAGGCTCCCCCAGGTGTGTTTGCCTTGGCTGGGGCTCAAGCCCATCTAATTAGAGCTATAGAAAACATATATTAAAAAAACAAAAAGAAAAAGAAAAAAAATACGAGGGGGAAAAATAATCCTCCCCCCTGTGCTGGGGCCCAGCGTTTAGCCTGGGTTTCTTGGCAGGCCAAGTGCAGGCAACACAGGCTGTGCTGGCAGCAGCACGGGGAGGGACGGGTGTTTGTGGATATTAAAACGTAGTCGTAAAGGAGAATAAAAGGGCAGCCTTGTTTCAGAATGAGTCTCAGAGGCTTTCCCTTCTCCCGGCATGCTCAGCACCTGGCCCGCAGCACCAGCAGCTCCCCCTTCCCACAGACCCCCACAGCCCCCCAACCCAGCTTGCCCAAGGACTGGGATGCTGCTGGCAACATGCCAACCCTCGTGGGGTGAAGACTGATGCCTCTGGGTGGGAGCAGATTTGGGAGAACCCCCAACTTCTGCAGCCAATCTGCACCAGGTTAAAAACCCAGCTGGCACTTCTGGAACATCCAGACCGGCACATGGCTGCCTGCACCCCCACACAGCCTCCCACCGGCCCTGCCTGCTCCCTGCCTTGGCACTGGCAGGGCTGCCCAGCCCCAGCTGCTGGGTAGCAGCCACATGGCAGCTCTGCTGGTATTTTGCTGCCTGGCCTCTCCCTGCCTCCCCGACAGGCACAGAACCATCTGGGCGGTGTTTTGGTCAAGGTTTAAAATTAGCCCTGGGCATCTGACACTCCAGGTGCCCACAAGGCAGGGACTCATGTGGCTCCCTGGCTCCTTGGGATCTCCCCAGGGACATGCAGGCCTCTGCAGGAGCCTTGGGACATCTCCCCCAGAACCATTCTTGAAGTGGGATGCCCTGAAGATGAGCATCTCCTCTGCCTTCATGCTAATACATCCATCTCCAAAAGGTCACACCAGGGGGTTGGGGAGCAGCCACGGGCATCAGCCCAGCAAAACTGGCTCTGTTTCAGCCCCACCTGCTCAGCTAGAGATACGTGGCACACATCTGGCTTCATCACCGCTCTCTGCTCCCTTCCCAGGGAAGCAAGAAGGTCAGTGGACTGTAAGCCTCCTGGGTCCATCCTCATCCCCAATCCTCTCTCACTTCCCTGGCAGAACCCCAGAAACACAGGCTCAGAGGGGTGCTGGCTTGTGGTGACCCCAGGCACACGCCGTCCCCAGCCACGGCCTGAATGACTAACACCCCGGCCCAGCAAGCAAGCTGAGTGCCGACGGGGCAAGCAGGGCCTGTCCTTTGGCTGCGTTCCCTACCCGCGGTGGTGAAATCACGTCTGGAGAAAGCATGGGGAGCGAGACACCAGCCCCCCCTGCCCCCTGCTGACTTCCCAGTGAGGATGCTCGATGTCTGCCTGCTGGCCAGCCACCCCGGCTCTGCAAACCCTGCATCCCAAAAGAGGGATGCTCCAGGTTCACAGCCTGCAACAGAGATGGACACCTCATCTCCTAGTCCTCCTCCTTGCTATGGACAGCACAGTGGCATCACAGCTGTGGGATGAAGGCACGTAGCAACAAGTCCCAGGTGCTCATAAAATCGCTCCTGGGGAGCATGCCGGAACCTCTAATCTCCCTTTAACCTCTCTCAAAGCACTGCGACCTTTGCAGAGACTATGGAGGGAATGAGGGTGGCAGTGGACCATTGAACTTCCCCACCACAGTGGAACAAACAGGCTTGCGGCAGAAAACTGGTGGCTCTGTCAGGCTGGAGAACACCCTTGGGCAGCACCAGAGGTGATAGTGAGGGACAGGCCACCACCACTTGCCTCTGACCTGGCACGCGGCACGCGCTGGCTTCGACCAGGGTGACTAATGCAGCTCTTTAAACGCCTCCGCCGGCACGGGAGCGTGGCTCTGGGTTAGGGTTTAATTATCTGCCTTCCTCTGCAGCCCAAGCTCTCCTCTAGCTGAACCACTGTGGGGACCCCAGGGGATGTTGTGTCCCCCCCACCCCGACCCCGCTGGCCAGGGCTGCTGGCACAGGAGTGAGTGAGGCCGTGGCAGGGAGCTGGCTGGGAGCATGCCGAGGCTGCAGCTGGGGGCTATAAAAAGCACGGCTGTGGTATGCAGCGAGGCTCTGAGCAGGGAATAAAATAAAATCAGGTGGTCAATAAGTTGGGTGTTTGCTTCTGCCCGACCAGCAGCCCAGTGAGGCTAGGGCAGAGCACAGAACTGAGATTTGGCAAAAGATGGAGGGCAAGGGAAGGGGCTGAGGCTGGAGGAAGGATTGCTGGCTCTGCTACTGTCCTGCCCAGGATAGAAGCACTGCAGCCACCCAGCCCAGAGACACTGGATCTGGGCACCCAGCCTTCTGGCAGCTTGCACTGGAGGATTAACCATGCCCTGATTTACCGCCAGAGGTGCCTTTGCTGGGACGAGATTGGAGTGGAATCCCACCATCACCAGGCACCCGAAGGACCCATGTCGTAGTGGGGACCTCACCCAGAAGGGGCAGTGCTGGCATAAGCCAGTGACAAACTGAACTCTCCTTGAGCCAGCAGGAGCTTCCCATTCAGGGACACACTGTGTTTGTACAAGCCTGAGCACGGGAAGGTCAGATTAATTTTAAACCTGAGTAAACAAGGAGAGAAAGGGATGCCAGAGCTCGCCCTTCCTGGCAGGAATGCTCTGCACCAGGGCACAGCACCCACGGCTTGGCTGTGCCCAGCCTGCCTACCAGGAGAGCTCAGCCTAGGAGAACCAGGACAGACCCAAAACCAAGCTCCACGCCCGGGGGGCCTCCCTTTTCCACAATGAGCTCCCGACTGAGTCAGTGTTGGCAACCTCCACAAAATCCCTCCATCTTCCACAGGGAAGACCCACCCCGGGACTCCATCCCCACCAGGAACAGTGTTGGAGCTTGCTGGTCCCTGGTCACAGTGAGCAGTGAAATCTTGGGAAACAACCAGGAGGAGAGGAAAAAAAACCAAAACAAAACCGTGTAATAAACTTGTTTGTGGGTCAAGAGGAAAATGGAAAAATACAAAAAAAAAGCAAGTTTGTGCTTCTTGTGCCAAAAGGAAAATGAAATCCAAACCAAAACATTTTGTTCTAAATGATAGGCCTTGTTTAGTTCTCAGTGGTTTTACTTTTTTTAAAATGGTTTGAGTTAAATCAAGCTAAATTTGGCTTCTGAACATTGTCTTGGGGTGTGGGGAAGAAAATAAAATTAAAAACAAAAAATCAAACAAAATCAAAACATCTCATACGCAGAATGTCAGAGCAAAACACCACGGCTTTTCCAGTCCTGAGAGAGCCGCAGCCAGGCGCTGAACACAGCTCACAGACTCGCGATGGTCTCCCCAAAGACTTCTTCCCAGAAAATAAAGCAACTGCTGTGTCAGTGGGCAGCAGGTGGGAGAGCTTGTGCCCTGGTGCCTGGCTCCCATCAGTGGTGTTCTCTCTGCCTGTGCTAGGGACCTACTGGGGCATGGAGAGACTCCACCACAGCCAGTAACTGTGTGTGTGAGCTGAATTTGAGCTGCACTGCTCTCCAAAACGTCTCTTTAAATGTCGTTTCTATTAGGTCAGCATTCCTGTGTTGCCCAGGGAAGGTGGTTACGGCCGGCAGCCCGGCACACTGGCTCCTTGGTGCTGGCTGCTGGCTCTCCGTCAGCACGCAGCCTGCCCACACTATTAAGTTACTGAGAAAAATGGATCATTTCACCAAAAATTAGGTGCAGGAACCTCTTGAACACTGGCAAGGCGAGCTGGTAATTGGAAATTCATAACATCGGCCGCAAATGCTGCCTCCGGCTCCACTCCACCCTCCTCTGCTTGTGGCGAGGGATAGTAGAGCGATACATGCCTGAAAAGCTGCTGCTGCTGGAGATGTACTACTGTATCACTGGCAGCACTGCTGAGGTCACTGTGTGCCCCAGGAGGGTTAAATGCTGCTTCAGGGTCTCTCTGTCCTTGGTAGATGGGGAAAATGTGTGAAACAAAGCTCTTAGGGACCTTTCCAGGTGATGGAGGAAGAAAATATCCCCATGCACGGCTGGATCTGCTTACCGTTAAGCATCTTGCTCGGGAATGGCTCATGGGGACATCATCTGGGGATGCAGGACGTGACACCTCAGCACCTGTCTTGCTCTTCCAGCTGCACTCCAGTGGAGAAAACTAAGATGGCCCTCCCCACAGACCTTGCTTGACTTACATCCTGCACCCATTCCAGGAGCAGCATGAGCACTGCTGTTGCTCCATATACGTCTGGGCATCCTCCTCCCAGACCACTCCAAGTCCAAACCTGAGCACCTCACTAGCTGAGCAGAGCACTTCAAAACATCTCCCTGGCTGCCAGAGCTGTCAGACAGCCCAGAACCTATCAGCAATCTCCACTTGGGAAGGAGGGATGGGAATGTCTAGGAGACCAAGAGCTGTGTCAATAGGATGTTCTAAGAAGCTACCCCTCTGGGGTTCACACTGACTGCTCCCTACACAGTTGTGGGCATGGAGGGAGCCGCATCCTGGTCCCTGTGTGCACTGCCTGCCAAAATGCTGTGGTATGGAGACACCAAGTTGTTTTTTGTGTTCTGAGGTGCAAGGACCATGGGCAAAGTCCCAGCTGGAAAAGGGAAACAGGATCAGGGAGGCCAGGGGAAAGGGATGTTTCTCTGGGCACTGCCATGCTCCAGCCATAAAACTGCAAAACTCAAAGCCAGGACAGGGTGGAGCAGCTTCAAGGGAGCCACAAAGCTGCTCCCTGGGAGCCACATAGGAGCAAAAAATCAAAAGCAGCTAAAGCAGTAAGGAACCCCCTGGGATTGCATGTTGGCCCTTACAAGACAAAGATGGAGCAATAGCTGGTTGGGTCCACCAGCTCCTCCTAAGCTTTGATGCCTTGGGCAAAACTCATGGAAAGCAAAAAAGGCTCCTGCAGACCTCCCCAGGGGATGGAGGCTGGCGCTGGCCCTGGCCCTGCAAGTAAGTCTGGGAAGTTGCCAGCTGGCCTGGGCACCCTGCGTGACAGCAGCTTTCACAAAGTCAAGCTGGCCCACCACAGCCAAGCCATCCCCAGGGACCTTTCTGAGGCTGTTGCAGCACAGCTGTCGGGAGCTCTTGCAACACCAGCATGGCACAGGGCTGGCCCATGACGAAGACCGGCATGACAGCACTTCTTTGTTTTTCCTAGCTACTTTTGCAGGAAGATGAGGCCTGAATCAAGCCTTTCTCAGTGCTACTGAGTTTGAGAGGCACTGAAGCACAGACTGACCATCATCAAAGAGGGGATAGTGAGATCTCTGGCTCTTGGTTATCAGTCTGGCCAGGATGAAGCATGTGGGGTTTTGGTCCCAAAGGAAGGGGCTGGTGAAAGCACAGGAAGGCGAAGGAAACAGCTGGATGGGTATTACAGCACGAGTCCACAGGGAAGTGCTCTGGGAATGTTGGGCCAGATCCACTGACTCCCACAGGCTCTTCTGTGGAGACACCCACACCCTGCTGCCGGCAGGATGGCAGGCGGCAGGATGGCAGGCGGCAGGATGGCAGGCAGCCTTCAGCAGTGTTCAGGGCTCCACAAGGTGGAGTGGGACTCTGGGGCAGCCCCTTTCTACACAAGTCAGAAGACCCTCCCCAGTTACCACAGAAATCACGCTCACAGGAAGCTGTCAGCTTCCTCCATCCCCTTGGCGCATCCCTAGAGCTGGCTTTTCAACAAGGCTTGGCATTCCTTGTTCTCACTTTTGTAGTGGGGATAACCAGAATGTGCCCCAGTGACCTCTTCATCATAAGGTTTTCATTAGGTGACAGAGCCCCAAACATTTTCATCTCTCCCTATAAGGCAATTTCTGCAAATTCATAATCGTTTTCCTTAGGCTATTTCTATTTCAGCCATCTCTGTACTTAAAGAAGGGAACTGGGGCTGAGCAGCCTCTGGGGAGCCATGGGTTGATTTCCAAAACACTGTCAACATCCTCCTTTCTCTTGGTTGATGGTGGTACCTGTGGTCCCCTGGCTACCTAAACAGGCTAGCCCCATACATGACCATGCTAAGTCTCAGACAAGGTCACTCTGGTCTGCTTGTCTTCTGTCAAAGTAACTTCAGGAAACATGTATGAGCAAAGCACTGGCCAAAGTGACCTTCTCCTGGCCAGACCTTCTGAAATCCCTTGTAAGCTTCTTCAGCAAGGACTAATCCCCATGAGAGCAAGCCCAAGGTCTGATGGTCAGATGTGACCACAGTGCATAATCCCAGTAAATGAAGATAAATCAAGTCTTGACAGACTTTTTGACCCTCTTCTCCTGGACCTTTCTCACCTCAAACACCAGAAGAAAAGAAGATGCTTGCCAGTTTGGGTTTTTCCCCCCCCCATGTCATTGGAATTAGAACTTTCAGCCCAGTCCTCCTCCTGTACAGGATAGTTCAGCATATGGTCCAGGGGCTGTGGATGCTGTGGCCATACAGAAAAGCCTGACACTCACCCCTCCCAGTCCTGTGCCAGGGTGACTCAGAGACCTGGGAAGCAGCCAGACTTGAGAGATAATTCCTATTAACATGCTGATCTCTGACACCACAAACCTGTTTCTAATTTGAAGAGGAATTTTCCTTTTTCCATGGAAATGGTCCACGAGAATCTGGCTGTTGGAGAAGACGACTCAGCCACAACTGGAAGGCATCTGCACCCTTCCCCACCTTCACAGACTGGATGGGAGTACAAGAAGTCACTAGCAGGGGAAGAGATTTGCTGTTAGGAACCCAGGCCATAAGGTCACTAAATGCCCAGCAAGAGAGATTTTGTGCTTTTCACACATGCAATGATGTTGTAACCACAGGAACACTTACAAAAATCAAAAGCTCTCTAAACATCCCAGCAAGTCACTACAGACATCCCAGGGCTAATTCCTGATGCTGGCTTTGTATCAGCCTCCCAAATGCTGAAGAAGCCCTGGTACATTGCCCATAGGGAAGGAGTACTGTCCCATTTAACTCTGTCCTTGGCTACATCCCTGGCAGAGGCAGAGCCACCCTCTCCCATGCCTGAACAGGAAGAGGGGAAACAAGCTGGGAGTGTTCTGAAATCTTCCAAAGGAATAAAAGCAGATCCACAAGCTAGCACCTGCCCCTCCTGAGGGAAGCATCTTGTGAGGGGTTTTCCTCCAGAGCCAAACCCACGGGAGAAAAGGAGGCAAGAATTCTTTGGCTTGCTTAACCTAATGAGGAAGCTATAAATACAGCAGGGTAAACACCAGAGAGGGAGAAGAGGTCTTGAACTAAAAGCACAATGTTGGCACAAACCCACGGAGAATAAGCTCTCCAGGAACGCATTCACAGGAAACCAGAGGAAGGTTGAGCCTTGCGTGAGCAGGAACATGAGCAGAGCAGAAAGAGCAGGTTTGAAGTGAGTGCTCAGATAGTTTGTGACAGGTGAGGTTGCTCCATTCTGCCAACATCAATGGCAGTTTCTCCACTCAGGATAGTCCAAGTGAGCTGCCGAAGGAGGGCAGGGGTGGGCAGGGTTACCTACAGGCTAGGAGATGTAGGCATAGGCTGCCTGCATGCCCATTGGATGTGACAGCTTATGATAAACCCAGCAGCTGCAAAAGGGAACCACTGCTGCTGCCATGAAGAAGACAGCAAAGAGGCTTGCTGCACCGTGAGTCATTCATTCATCCTTCACAAATAGGGCTTGTGCTCAGCCAAGAATCCTCCTCCCCCCACCACTGGGACAGCTCTCTGGGACAGGGAAAAAGTGGCTTATCAGATATAACCAAGTTTTCCCCTCCCTGCAAGGTTCCTGTTCATAGAATCATAGAATCATTAAGGATTGGAAGGAACCTTGAAAGATCATCTAGTCCAATCCCCCGCCTCAGCAGGATCACCTAGACCAAGTTGCACAGGAACACATCCAGGTGGGTTTTAAACTTCTCCAGAGGAGGGAGACTCCACAATCCCCCTGGGCAGCCTGTTTCAGTGGTCTGTCACCCTCACTGGGAAGAAGTCCCTTCTGGTATTTATATGGAACCTCCTGTGTTCCAGCTTACACCCATTGCCCCTTGTCCTATCACCGGATGACATTGAGAAGAGCCTGGCTCCATCCTCCTGACACCTACCCCTCACAAATTTATTGACATTAATGAGGTCACCCCTCAGTCTTGTCTTCTCCAAACTAGAGACCCAGCTTCCTCAGCCTTTCCTCATAAGGGAGGTATTCTACTTCCTTCATCATGGAGCAGGGGGCAGGGCAAAACTGGAGCTGCTTTTGTCCCAGCCAAAGAAAGACTGCCTTCACCTGTACCCTCAAGGGATCTCTCCCCTCTCTCCACCACTCTACTGCACTCTACAGCTGTTCACGCACAGCTGGTGACATCCAGCCCTATGCACAATCCCACTACCACCACTCAGCTACTGACTCCTAACTCCACTCCCACTGTGGGGGCCAAAGTCAGCTTTGACAGCTTTGAGAGAGGAGACACAACCTTTTTCACTTCCCAAAAATCAGTCAGATTCATGAAGCAGAGGGTTCAGTGGGGTGTTGGGAGGACTTTGTGACCATGTCCTATCCCTGTCTCTGCCCCAAGAGGGACATCCACCAGCTTGCAGCTCCCCATGAAGGTCATCTGCCCACTGCCAGGCTGAAATGCTGTGGGCTTCAAGCAGTCCAGTGCAGAACCACGCTATGACCTGCCCTCCTATAAACAGGCAGAGTGCAAACACCCCACCTCCTCCTGCAAATGCAGTGGCCAGACACAGCTTCAGTTTGCAAGAAGTGGGCACCTCCTGGCACATGAGGCACTAGGTCAGCTGTGTAGTGTCAGCTATGCCACCAACACTGGTCAGCCCAACATCACTATAGACACAGCAACACATCTGTTAGCTCTAGGTTTCTCCTCATAGAGACCTGGCACATTGAAAATGTTATTTCCAAGCCAGCCAGCAGCCCCATCACAGTCGGGTCTTGGTTTGTCCAAGCCAAACTCAGACCCGTGAACCAATCTGACACTCTTCACTAGCCCAGACCAACCGCTCAGAAAGGACCTGGGGAGTGACCCAGACAAGTTATGAGGGTGACAGTGGGCACAGCTCAGGACTGGGTACCCGCAGGGGTTGACAGACGACAGAGAAGTTGTGACTAAGGCAGCATCCCGGGGCAAGGAGGGACAAGGCAGGCAAAGAGCCCTGCCAGTACCCGCACATGGGAAAGCGCCTCTTTCTGCACTTCTCCTAATTGGGAGCAGCTTTTCCCTCCCTGGACCCCCCAGGAGAAGAGGGGGCCCTGCCAGGGAGGCTTTTTGCCTGGTGGTGTTCCAGCCCTTCCTCCAGAAAACTCCCCCTGGAGAAGGGGAGTGGGGAGGGAGTACTAATTCGGGAACGGGAGGTGCAGGGAGCGTCTGTGAAGGCTGAGGAAGGGGCTAAAAGATTGCACCCCGCGAACTCCATAATTCCCTAAGCATCTCCGGACAAGGCGAACGGGGAGCAACCTTGGGTACCCCAAGGTACCCGAGAGGGCAAATCCCTGTCAGCTACTCTGCGAGGGGTGGGGGGGACACATAGACGCAGGCAGACCCACAGAAACAACTTTCTCTGCACAAGCAGAAAACAGTCGGGGCAGCAGCCAGCCCCTGACCGTGGCGTCGAGGCATAGGCGGCTCGTTCCCCTGGGAGAAGGGTACGGGGAGTCCATTTCCTACCTTCCTGCGTGGCTCCGCGGCTATGTATCCATGGCTCTCGGCGGAGCGGGACCGGAGACGGGATCGGGATCCCGCACCGGGCTGGCTGGGGCCGGGAGAGCGGGCGGTGCGAAGCCGCCAGGGCCGCCGAGGCAGCTCCATTGGAGCGCGGCGCTGCCAATCTCCGGCCGCGGCACCGGGACGCTTCCTGTCTGAGAGCCGGCCCTCGGGGCTCCGACGGCAATGCCCGGGACCACCCCGAGCTGTGCGGGGTCCTCCAGCCGTGTATCGTGTCCCCAAGGGCTTGCACGGTCCGCTCGGGACCTGCAGTCACGCCGGGATGCGCGGTGTCCCCCCGGGATGCACAGAGTCCCCCGGGATGCACGGTCACCTCCGTGGTGCGCAGTCCCCTACGCGATGTTCCATGCCCTCCTGCGCAGCGTAGTTTCCACAGGGATGCGAGGTGTTCCCCTGAGCTGTCCGGGGCCCAGGGCTTATCGTCACATCTCACCCGGTCGTCTCGGCAGCCCTCTGGAGTGCCCTGTAGTCTCCTGAAACACGAAGGTGGGGTGTCCGGAACGCAGGGGTCCAACATGTGGGTGCCCTCAAGGAGCAGTATCCTCGCTTACCGACGCTTGCTTCCTGTCCCTCTTGAAGCACCTCGGAGGAGTAGAGGCAGGCAGGTCCTGCCGATGACTTGGTTTCCCTTGCCCTGGCAGGGGCATTTCTTTGGGGTTTATCTTTGTAGTGGTTATTTAATGGGAAGGACACAGGCTGACATCTGGCCCCAGGGTTTCCCTGAACAGAAGAAAAGCCTCACTCCTCCAGCTTTTGACATGTGCTTGCCTGCCCCTTCTGCTGACCTTTCCACCACCCCACCTGCTTTCCCTTGGAAATGGGATCACTTTGCAATTTTATCACAGTAGAAATTTGCAGGAGGGAGGGAAAACAGACATGTGAAACCTGCAATGGGAAGGTGCCTAGTGAAGATCTCTCCTCTGGCGCATGGGTTTCCCATGGGACATACTGGGGACCTGAGATGATGCTGTCAGAGCTGGAGCCACCCCTGGGACAGATCTGAAAATTCCCTCTCCGCTGTGCATGCTGCCAGTGTGAAGATAAAGGCCACTTGCCCTGGAGGTGTGTGGCACCCACTCAACACTGCTCCAGCAATCCCATAACAACCAGCTGCTCTGCAGCCTGGCAGTAATAAATAGGGTCGCAGCATCACTCTGCAACCCTACAGCAACTCAATCTGTGCCCATGTCCTGGCACACCTCTGCAACCCCACAATAACAAACAGCTACCTGCTGGTGTCCTGGCATATCACTGCAACCCCACAATAACACACCCATGACTCACCTCCCATAGAACCCTGCAGTAATAAACTGATGTTTTCCTTCATCCCAGCCTTCCCATACAACCCTACAATAACAGACTTTGGGAGAGGTGCAGGACATGCGTGGGGTGAGCACGTCTGGCACAGTGCCTACACCAGCTTCTGGACATGTCGTGGGTGTTACACTCAGCTGTGGTTGAGGCATGCTGCTCACATGCCCAGGGGAATAGCCCAGTGTGGCACAACTGCTCTTGGCCTGGGCTGCTGCCTTGCTAGCCGCATGTAGCTGGATCCATCCTGCCTATGCTACAAGAGCTGGGGCCACACTGGAGCTGGGGCTGTCCCTCCCTGAGTCGGCTCATGTGGCCACTCAGGTGTTTTGCAGGTTCCACCAGCCTGCTGAAATCTGCTCTTAGCTAGTGGCTCATAAGGATTTTGGGCGCCTGGGGATGTAGGAGGGGCTTGTCGTAAACAGAAAGAGGCTTTCTCTATCCAGCTTCTCATTTTCCACTTCCCACTTCTCCATGCTGCTCTGCAATCCACATGACAACGAGCATCTTGGAGGATCATTCACCCGCTCTGTAGGGAGAGGAGCTGGGCGGGCTGCTGCAAGCATTTGGCCCAGCATCCTCCCCCGGGAGCAGACCCTGAGCTTTCCCCAGTGCTTGTGGTGCTTGCTGGGCGCCGGGAGCTGGGCTGCTTGGCGCCGACGCTGGCGGGGCGCCACTTGCTGCTTTCTCTGCTGCTGCAGCGCTGGAATGCTGAGCGGAGTAGTGGATCTGGGGAATCCCCTATCTCTGCAAGGCTGGGGCCACCCTGTGTGTTGGAAAGCTGAAAGCAGAACTTGATTGGAGAGGTCTGTGTGAGGAGAGGTTGGAGTGGAGGGACACTCTGGGTTATGCTGGGCTACTAGACCTTGCAGAACTAGCAAGCTCCAGTGCTGGGTGAAGAAAGAGCAGGTTCATCAAGGGTGATGGGTGTGCAGAGTGCTCAGTGAGGCTTCACGCCCCCTGGAGTTCTTGGGTCAGGATTCATCTGCACCTTCTTAGCACAGGGCGAGTGAGACTGGCACGCTCTGCAGCTCTGACCTTGTATCTCTTCCCCTGCTTCATCCTTGCACTCTGCCAAGAATTGTGACATCCATGCACCTCTTGGTTTCTCCATTCTGCTGTAGCACAAGAGTTTGTGAAAGAATATCTCCCATGCTGGCTACCATATGCTACTCAGCAGCTGGTCCCCCTCTCAGCACCTCTGGGGACTGTTCTCTCTCTGAACAATGTCCAGAACAGAGAGGGAGCTGCTGGCTCTTGTCCAGGCAGGCAGATCAAGACTCGGACACACAGCAGATGTCTGGGAGTTATATTACACTATCACAAACACATGAAACCAGCTGAACTGGGGTTGTACAAGCTGTGCATTGCTCTCCTTCCCAGGCCATAGCTTTGCCTGATTCACTACCACTATCTGCTCAAAGATGACCTGAGGTCTTTCCCAGGAAGCACCAGCCATGTTTAAGAACTGGACTTTTACTTGCTGGACTGCTTGAAGAGATTGTGAGATTTGAAATTAGTTTGAGAGCTAGGATGGACCAAACCTGAAGTGAGGTGTATTGCACTGATGATCAGGTGCTATACCATGATTATGTGCTGAGAGATGGGGATGCCAGTCCCCAACCATGCTGGATGAGTTAATGCTGGATTGCTGCCTGGATGATGTGAGTGGAGCAGACAGACTTGTGGAAGAGGACTGCCGTGACTGGAGATGAGCACATCTGAAGAATGCAGTGTCCTCCCATCTTTTCTGTAAAGAGAACATTACCTTGGGCCTTATATTCTTTAGCACAGGACTTGGTCAGTGGTGTGGAATCTCTCCAGTCTCAGCACCCTTCTCATCACTGCCTATGTGAGGGCGGTCCATAACTGTGCTGCTTGATTGTCAGGGGGGCTGGGGTAATTAAAAAGCCCACACATGCTCCAGGGGCCAGCCCTAGTGACTGTGCATGGGAAATTGTGGGACAACGGGGCTGTACTGATCAGCAACAGGGCCTTTTGTTTTTGTGGGACTTGTTCTGTGAAGCCTCCTGCTCAGTGGCTTCACTCATGCTGGCTTGGCATGTGGCCGGCTCTGGCTGACGTGCTGTGGGCATGGTTGTGTTTGAAGTGTAGGTTTATTGTGTGTTTACCCTGGCCAGCCTGAGGTGTACAGGAAACCAGAGAGCTCTGCTCCTTGGCTGTAATTTTATTTATTATGGTCACAGCTTGGGCTGCCCACACTGTCAAAAGAAGGTAGCAAAAAACCCAAGAGCTGCAGTGCAGCTCCTGCCCTGCCAGCCCTGTTCTGCTCTGATTCACACTGTCCTGAAGCTGAGAGCAGTCCTGTCCTGGAGTGGGAGAGCAGGATGCTCAGTGCCGCATGATGCTCATCCTGTCCAAGAACAGGGTGACTTGTCTCAAATTACCTCAGTCATTACCTGCTCTAGCACATGGATGGCCCAGCCTAGTTGCCTCTTCCCTGGCTCTTCACCTCCACTTTTCAAAATGACAATACGCATTGCCCTAGGTCTCCAATGCTACATCCTTTCTCCAGGGCTTTCTCTTCATCTGTCTCTGTCATCCCTGGAAAGGAGATGCTGTGTACACAGCCTAATCACCACTGTATGGTGCAGAGTCTGGGGATCACCAGCTGTTTGGATTTTGTTGGATCATGGCTGTTCATTGCCCATTGACAGTAGCTCCCATAGCTTCCTCTAGTCCTGTTGCTCTGTCAAGTCCTCATCCTAGAGAAGACAGTGACAGTGGAGACCATGGCTGGTTTAAGGATGGGATTTAAGGATTGGAGGCTGTTGAGCACTGGAATTCCCTCTCTGTGGGGCTGAGGACAGGTGCCTGGATGGAGTCCTGAGCAACCCTAGCTGCTTCACACTGCTGTGCACTGCAAACATCCAGGCAGCAGTGTGCAAAAGCACCATGTGCAAATGCCTCAGGCAAACCTGCAGTTAAAAAATGAAGCAGAGAGAGGTGACATTACACACACGGCTATTTATAGGGGCTGCCCTTCTGCCAGGGCTTGACTGGCAGTGGCAAGGGCTGGGTGGCATTTAGGGAGCTCAATCCAAAACTGCCAGACAACAACCTGGAGATATGACACAAAACCTCCCAATGCATGAAGGGACACTGGTCCCCACAGAGTCACACATCTTTCCAAGCTGCCTTGTTATTAAGGGAAGAAAATTCTAGTGAAATTATAACCAGGGAAAGGCTAGTGAGCTCCTGAAACCCAGGGCAGTCTGGCAGGTCTCTTCTCAGTGCAGGTAGCTGGATGGCAGAGCCCACCAGGTGGGACAAAGTACTTAGTCTGAAATCATCAACGGGGTTGACTCAGCCAGAGACCTAAATCTGTGGAGGGCACAGAGAGGTCCCTGTAAAAAGGACTGCAGAGCTTAGTATTGATTCTGTGATTCTGTATTAGTTTTGTTACGTTTAGACATCTAAGTCACTGCATTTTCTACCAGAAGAAGGTCCAGTCAGGGATTCACTGGAAAGCCATGATGGTATTTGAGTCTGACTTTGTAGAGACATGAAATTTGTAGTGCAAGACAGCGAGCAAAAAAATACCAAACAAACTAAGTAACCTGAGAAGTAGAATATGAGAAGTTATTTACAAAGGAAAAATTTGAATGTTTCCTTACAGACACTTCTGGATTCTGCCTCTCCTCCCCTGTGTTGCAAAGGGTGGATTTTTCTCCCAGCTCTGAGCATCATCTCTCTGGTGCCAGCCCTTAACAGCTGAGTCACCCCTGGGTGCTGAGCAAGGAGACTCTGCCCATGGACAAGGCTCAGTTGCTTCCCAGAGCCACTCGTGCTAGTTGTTCAGGCCCAGGTATGTATCACTCATGTACATGCTCCTTGGTCCCTTGGCACAGTAACACTTCATTTATCCAGCAATTTTCGCCCAGCCAAAGTGATACTGCTGCTTCTGAAACACTTGCCTTTTCTTCCTGGAGAAGATTTTGCTTTGCTTCTTGTACCTGCTCCACCAGCACCGCAGCCCTGCTTCTGACTGTTGGCAGGTTGTCTCGTTGGCCCTCCCAGATTAGTGCAAAACCAGGGAGGATGAATCCCTGGGACCTGCTGCCAGCTGTGTATTGGCCAGGATGTGATCTCTTAAGCATAAGTCCTAGGACGCTGCTCCTGTTTGTGGCTTATATGACATAGGAAAAGTCTTAAATCTGCTGTGAAAAGCCGCATTTCTCATATCTGCTGATCTTGGATCCATGCCTTTAGGCTCTGGATGATGGTGCAGCATGAAGCAGAGATGGGAAATAGGAGCTAGATGGCAAAATTCAGGTCAATGTTCAAATCCCTCTGTCCTGATTGGTCCTCTACTCCATCACAGACATTACTGGAGACAAAGGTCTTACCCCGCATGAGACCGGCGTGTGCACAGCCCCTGGGAGAGCAACAGCCCCTAGGCTGAACCAGGGATGCTCAGCAAGGGCTAGGAGACTGTGGAAGCAGCAAAGGCGATCCCCGCCGAAGCCCAGGCTGCAGGCAGGCACCACAGCTCCTGCCTGGGCTGCGGCTGCCCTCTCCCGGCTGCGGACCAGGGCTGAGCTTCAATTCCCCTTTCCCCATTCCACAGGACCAGTAGCTAGCTGTCTGTAACTCCGACCCCATCAACTGAAGCTTCCACGGTCAACGCTCTCTTTCACTGATGAGAAAGTCACGGACAGGGATGAGGACAACATCAGACATCAAATCCCCAAGATTCTGTGATTCTGTGAAAACTGCTCCTACCCTCTTGGTCATGAAGAACACTGTGATGTTAGCACCATGGATGTTGTGATGGCTTTTTCTACAGCAAGTGACAGGGACAGACTCTTCTCAGTGGTGTCTAGTGATAGGACAAGGGACAACATGCACAAACTGAAACATAGGATGTTCCATCTAAACATGAGGAACAAATTTTTCATGGTGAAGGTAATAGAGCACTGGAACAGGGTGCCCAGAGAGGCTGTGGAGACTTAGAATAATAGAATCACAGAACCATAGAATCATTAGGGATTGGAAGGGACCTCAAAAGATCATCTAGTCCAACCCCCTGCCACAGCAGGATCACTTAGACCAAGCCATGCAGGAACACATCCAGGCAGTTCTTAAATGTATCCAGTGAAGGAGACTCCACAACCCCACTAGGCAGCCTGTTCCAGTGCTCTGTCACCCTCACTGTGAAGAAGTTTCTTCTTGTATTTCTATGGAACTTCCTTTGTTCCAGCTTACACCCATTGCCCCTTTTCCTATCACTAGATGATATTGGGAAGAGCCTGGCTCCATCCTCCTGACACCTTCGCATATTTATTGACATTAATGAAGTCACCCCTCAGTCTTTCATAGTATCATATCATAGTATTACCAGGGTTGGAAGGGACCTCATAGATCATCAAGTCCAACCCCTACCACAGAGCTCAAGGCTAGA
>JAOXOE010000172.1:0-11660 GCA_028565055.1 Phoeniculus purpureus
AATTCACTTCTGAGAGAATGGGCAATTTATATATTGAAGACTTACTCGGCAGTCTGAGGACAGCTAAATAGTTCTGTATAAAGGAGAGCATACATATTTCACCTTCTCTGTAGTATACCTACATGAAGAGTTACTACTTCTTGGTTTGCACTGGAAAGAGAGCATAGTCAGTGTTAAAATTGGTACCCAAAACAGGTTATCCTGGTAAAACAGAAACTATATGGGGCAATGCCATTCCCATTCCTGGCATATGAGAGAGGCAAGACTGTCTGTGGTGAACAAGGCTCATGTTCTCACATGACCCTCTTGTGCTCAAACTGTGAACGCTGTCAAACTTTATTCTTTACTTTAACTTATTCCACCTCTGCTGGGCAGGAGTGACTGTCAGGACACTTCAGAAACCTTTGTTTCTTGTAATACCTTTATCTAGTTGAGCTGATTATCAGGGGCTTAGGAAAACAAGGAAGTACTTGCACTGGTTTCTGCAGGTAGTCTTTCACACACACATGTTCAAAAGCACTGCCCACTGCACTTAAAGCAAGCTGTCAGCTGAAGAATGATTAACAGCCCTTTCCATGACTTTGATGCTTCCTAAGCAGATCGTCATGGCGCTGTATGAGGAAGGACTTCAGACTGAATTCTTGGAAAGTAACTGTAAACAGTCTCAAGCAAGTATATTGACCCTCCTGTACTCAAACTGTGAAAGCTGTCAAACTTTATTCTTCTCTTTCTGACAAGCTGTCTTATTTCAAATGTATCCATACTACTCTGGCTAGGCATTACCAAAGTGACCATAGATTCGGAGCATGCCCATTTTTGAGTGTCCCTCTGGAGACATTGTGGTCAATGGGCTTGTTTTCAACTCTATGCCCAACTTGGTTTATCACAGAAAAACAAGGTGCCTGTAACAAATGCTGAAAGAAGTTGGGGAATCTCAATCATTGGAGCTATTTCACACTCAGCTGAGCAGGGACATGATCAACCTGCTCCGTATCTTAGATTACTCCTGCTTTGAAGAGGAGGTTGGGCCAAATATCCTTCCAGAGGTCCTCTCCGAATCAGGTTTTTCTAGACTCTGTTCTCCAATGGGCCAAAGCAAGGTTGTGCTTCAGGGTCTTGAGGAAAAACCTGTGATTCTGGCAAGGGGAACAGCCAGTTTCTGCAGACCCAGAACAAGAATTCACTGTTTAATTTGAAGACTTCCTTAACTTCAGACAGTAGTTGTGATGGAGTAGTTCCACCAATGGACTACCAGAATGAATTTTTATCTCCTAAGTACCCACTGGATATCTTCAGCTCACAGTTCATGAGATGGTATGAATGAGGAATTAAAATGTGAAAGTAATGAGGTTCCTCTGAGAAAACTCGCAGTTGGATGGTGTGTTGCTGCCTTGCAATCAGAGAGGACCAGTAGAGCATATTTTACATGTTAGAGAAACAAGCACTGCTTCTTTTCTTGTACATAGGAGAATGAGACAGTTACTTATAAGACAGTAACAAAATACCTAGACCAGGTCACATTATTATTTTGTGATTTTAGTTTCATGAGCTGTGGCAAAAGTTTGTTAATTTTAGCAGGATCTCTGTGAAAAATGTTTTTTCATCCCCTAGGTGTCTTCTCTGTTCACTTGAAGAAGACTGCATTCTCAAATATCTGTAAAAAGCTTTTGGCCTAAACTTTTTATTAACTACTCTGCCTTTTCTTTGCAGACATGAACGAGGAGCGGTTGGGTGATGCCAGTGGAGCAGACAATGCTGAGACCTACAGCGACAAAGACACAGACCAAAGGAGTTCCCCAGACATGTCTAAAGTGAAAAGTTGCTTCACCCCTGGAAGCCCTGAAATTGTTTCAGTGGATGAAGTTGGTTATGCAGTTCAGAAAAATGGTGGGAGCACAGAGAGCCGTCCAGACAGCCCCAAGTACCATCCAGACCAGAATCACCTCCTGATAGAAGGTCCTTCTGGGACGGTTTCTTTACCTTTCAGTTTGAAAGCAAATAGACCTCCACTTGAAGTCTTGAAAAAGATCTTCCCTAACCAAAAGCCAACTGTGTTGGAGCTGATCCTAAAGGGGTGTGGTGGCGATCTGGTGAGTGCAGTAGAAGTTCTCCTATCCAGTCGGTCTTCTGCAGTCAGTGGGGAGAGAACTTCAGCAGAATCTGATGGTCTTGTTTTACCTTCCAATGGGCACATTTTTGAACACACTCTGAGTTCATACCCTATTTCCTCTTCCAAATGGTCTGTCGGCTCAGCATTCAGGGTTCCTGACACGCTGAGGTTCTCTGCAGATTCCAGCAGTGTTGTGCCAAATCCTCTGGCTGTACCTTTGCAGCACCCTTTCCCTCAGCCACCACGCTACCCGCTGATGTTAAGGAACACTTTAGCAAGGAACCAGTCCAGCCCATTCCTTCCCAATGATGTCACCCTGTGGAACACCATGACACTGCAGCAGCAGTACCAGCTGCGGTCTCAGTATGTCAGTCCTTTCTCTAGCAACTCAGCTACTGTTTTCCGAAGCTCACCTGTTCTTGCTTCACGATCACCAGAAGACCCTCGGATCTCAGTCTCTGATGATGGGTGTCCCATTGTGTCTAAGCAACCAATTTACACAGAAGATGAGTATGATGAAAGGTCTGATTCTTCAGACTCAAGAACACTCAACTCGTCTTCTTAGACTGACATTTGATGTGGCTAAGTGATACTTGCAGTGCAGCTGAACTACTGGGCCCTGAGAGGAGGGACATGCACTTCACAGAACTCTTGCAATTGTATTAAAAAGTGACCCTGCTTGGTATTGCACTATAGCAATAAAGATATAACTTATTTAATTTCTTGCACTTCACTGGATAATGCCAAATAGCAATACTCTGGCTTTAGTGCTGAGTGTGTGTTACAAAGGAAGACTTCATGGCTACCAGTTATGGGACTCTGGAAGACTCGTAATGAAAAGAGAAGCCCAAAGTCTACTTTGTTCCTCAACTCAGAAAAATGGGGATGTTAAACTAGAATACTTGAATGCTGTTTTATAAGAGACAACTCCTCAGGACATAAGAAATCAAACAGACGTAGTTCAATTGCAAATGGACTAAAACAAGGACCTTACAATCTTATGTCAGTGATCATCCTTGTAGTGAAAGAGAAGGCAGAAGAAAAAATATGCACATGAAATTAGCATGAGCTGCTTCTGTGCCATTTGAGCTTGTACACTTTTCAGAGAAATAATATTAAGAGTTATTCTTTTCCCATGGCTAGTCAAAACGTGTAATGTCAGTGTAAAACCAATTACAGCTGTGAATTGCATGAAGTGTATTGTGAAATGAACACCAGATTAAGCATTGTCAGGTTAATGTAGCATGCTAAGGACTCTAGAAAAATAAACTAAGATGATGATCTTGGTTTATGTCATTTATACGGGGCAAATAACATTTCTGAAGATATAGAGCTGATTAGTCCTCACTTGGGGTTAAAATGTCCAGCTCCGGCAACTGCAGTCAGGGAAAGCCTCTTTTTCCAAATCCCCGTTCTGCTTCTGTGCCTTGCAGCTTGCATCTAAGATTAAACAAATGTAGTCACCAGGGAAGCTGAGGTCTCTTGAGTATGCACTGCAGACAATTCCAAGCCCAGCCGAGTATAGCAGAGCTTGCTACAGCCACAGAAAGCAGGAAAAAAAAGGCTTTCCTTATGCTTCAGAAGCATCTTTTTTTTTTTCCTCTATAGTGTAGAAGTAGAAAAAAAATGAAATAGGGTGTGATAGCAAGCATTTCTTTAAAATAATGTTTAGCCAAATGGCAGCTTCTCTATGTCTAGAAGAATAATGGTTTGAACAATTTATTGCATGTATGCATGCACTGATTACACAGCATATCTTATGTGTGTCAAAGTAACATTAGGAATTGCTTCAGATGAGGAATGCCACTAAATTAATTGTCGACCTAGAAGTTTGTTAAGATTTTAGTGTCATTTTTTTTCAACCATTCACAAGTGACTGTATCTGCTTGACACCTCTCTGAATGCAGACGAAATGGCTGTCAGGTCTATGGATTGGTCCCACACCTTGAAAACAATTGGGGCTTCCTTGAAGTTGGACTTCAAAGCAGACGGGCTTCAAGACTGTAATGCATATCAGGCATGTTCTCTGGTGTCACTGCTGATATAAATGCCTGCTTTCTCATCTGGTATGTCGTATTTTGTAAGATTTGTGCACTCAGTGAATCTTGCATTTTATAAGGCTACTGAACACGTACAAAAAGGAGAATAAAATAATGATTTTATTTTCCTTAGGGGATAAATGAAAGATACTTTTCCTTGTGTAATTTTCCAGCCTGTTCAGAAAAGCAATTTGATTATAATGCTGCAGAGCAAAGACATAAAGCAGGAGGAGGATGGAAAGAAAATAAATAGCTTCCCGTATGGAAGTGTAAATGTGAAAACATCTGGAATTTCATAAACACAGAATTACTGTTTTGGACTGACAGATTTTCCAGCACTCATGTGGTGCTTGTAAATAAATTCATCTTCCACCCACTACAGAGAATAAAGTAAGAGGTAAAACAGGCTTGAGCTTGCAAACAGAAAGGGGTTAGGTAGTGAAATGCTGTGCTGCAACATCATAGAGAATTTAACTGTCAACCGTTAAGTAAGACCAGGTAGGTCCAGAGCTCTAGTTTTGAGCTTACATACCAACCAGAAGGAACCTTTGTGTATTCACATTTTTTTTTTTTTTTCCCCTTCATAAGGCAAGTAATCTTCGGCAGAAATACCTAAAGTGGTGTTTGTGACAGCTCATAGCAACCTTACACACTACGGCCTGTGGGTTTTCAGGAAACAGATTTTTGGCATCCTGAAATCGGGACACATCTTTCAAAGAAGTATCACCTCGACTGAGGAGGAAAGAACTAGTACCACGCTAAACACTTGTGGTGAGAAACGCAGATTTGTTGGCATCATTGTTTAAATTAGATTTCTTCTGATACATTATTTTTTTCTGAAAAAACAAGTAAGTTAAAATAACCCTTGTCCACCACTGTAAAATATTTTATGACTCAATTCACAATTATCCTTTTTTTAAAAAAAACCCCTAACCCTAAAAGCATTCAAAATGAAAAATGTAAGTTTTGATGTTGAATTATGTGTTTTGTTTGATGACAAAATATTTTTGAGTGTCCAGAAGATTAATATTTTAAAAAATATCGACTGACCTGCAACAACCTCAGTGAGAAATCACTTTCTTCATCCAGCTGTATTTCCCAGGCTGGCATTGCAGGCAAACATATTTTTTTAACTTCTTGTCACACAGCAAAGTTCCCTTGGCATGTGGGCAGTTGTCTTTCTACCAACACAGCAATGAGACCTGCTAGGCAGACCCTTGCTCTGCTGGTGGGTTTTCGCAACCAAGGGCATGGAAGCCTGAGTGCCCCGTCAAGCCACCCCAGAACTGGTGGACTTTGCTCTGGCTAGCGCTGAGCTCTCAGTGGAGCCGGCCACAGATGTAACGCCACAGCTGGAGCAGTAGCCTACGTGTCCTGATGCTGCAGCGTCCTCTCCAGAGGCTAAGGGGTACCCTGGCATTTTCCAGCTCCATCATGTGGTAAAAAAGGGTATTTTCATGTCAGAGCTGTGGAGGAGAGGAGACCTGCGGTTGAGGACTGTTAAAGCTGAAGGCATTGGTGGTCAGAAACGCCGAGCAAGAAAAATTATTTTCAGCATTAATAAGGATGTCTGGAGCCTAGCAAAGTCTCTGCTGAAGCCCAGAAACCATGGTGCCTTTTTTTAAAGGTTTTTTCCCCCCCCTTCTTTTTCCTTAGTGCTGCAGCAGCTGCGACTTCCTGTGCGTGTCATGCTTTGCCCTCTTCACAGTTCCTGCTCCTGATCGACCAACTGCTGGGCTGCCCCTCTGAGTGACCCAGGGCTGCTTTTTCTCCTGTCAGACATGTGATTTCACTGTCATGTCCCCGTGGGTGCACACGAAATTAAAGGGCAATGCCACAGGAATTTCTGTCTGTTTGTACCTCTGCTTGTCATCACCATCAGTGCAGATCCAGTAAAGAGCAGAGAAAGACCCTCTGCAGGGCTGGCTGTTGCCTGAGAGGCACAGTGATCTTCCCTCTTCATTAACCTCTAGCTGCGACAAGGTGGACAAGGCTGATGATGTTGTGAACAATAACAACTATAATTTATCCCTCTGAGGAATGCTGTGGAGAGCCCCGATGTGATGGTTGCGTTCTCCAGCAGCTCACACACCTGTAGATAAGAGCTGGTGAGTGGATAAGCACAATGCATTGAGGTTGTCCTGCCCCAGACTACCCTCTGCTTTGCCTTTGCCTGTCGTTTTATTGCTCCTGGTTTGCCCTCCTTAGAGGCCTGAAGGGCCGCCTCTGCAACATTTGTTGAATGCTTGGTGAACAGGCTCACCTCACATTGTGCTGACATCTTTGAAAAATGACTTTGATTCTCAATATACTGTTTCAGTGATTCATTCCTTATGTGCATTTACTCAGCAGACGTGAGTGAGAAAATAAGATTGATGCTAAATTTATATGTTAATTTTAATATTGAAGCTATTCTGTATTTGAAGAATAAGATCAATTCCTCAATTTCATTTCTTACGTGATATTGCATATTGTCATTACTGGAAAATAAAATTATTTCTGAATGCATCTATCCAAACTTCAATTTTAGTGGACATATAACTCTGAAGCATCGTTCTTCTCCCTTTCCTATAACAACTAACTTAATATATTATTTTAACATTCTTGCACTAGTCTGCCACTGGAAGATAACAAAGATGAGTCTTTTCATCCTAAATCGCATTTCACTGATGTCCTCCCTGCAGCCTTCTGCACTGTCACGGGCAGAATTGGTTCATGACTCAGCAAATCCCTGCCAGCTATTGCAAGCATGGTACAACAGGAATCTCCACTAAGAGACACATCCCGTACTAGGCACTAATTTTGTTAATTTCCACAATAGTGGCATGCTTGAGGAATAGCTACAGCTATATGCCAATCATGTCTGCATACAGGCTAAATCCTGACCTCTTAGAGGATGAAACCCTAAGAACAGCACTACGAGCAGGTCTTGTAGAAGATGGATACAGAGCTGTGGTGTTGTGACAGGAGCATCACATGAGTAGAAAGATCTGGCACCCACAGAGGGAGATGTGCTGCCAGACACCAGGCTCTCCTGAAGCAGCAACATAAAGGAAGTATTTACAGTATCTTCAGGCTTGTGGTTTCCTGTATTTTTGTCTTTGCAAGGTTATATCCTGGCTCTGCTCGCTAACCTTAGGAAAATCACGTAAGTCAGTTTAAATTTTAAGTGGCTCTTGCTCTCTCTCCATGACAAAAAGATTACCGCTATGAGAATTTAATGGTTATTATCTGAAAATTCTTAAAAATCTTAAGTGTTCTGGAATGTGAGATCAGAACATAGTATTTACCAGCGTAAGATTTTATTTCTCTGTTTTGGTCTCCCAGATAGAGAGCTGTAGCTTTCCAATAGCTGCCTGCAAAAATACATTTCTCCTGAAAAACTGTGGTCAGGATAGTCCTGAGCCAGCCACTGCCATACAACAGCAAAAATTTGTGAGACCTAAGGTAAACACTACTAGGGTTCCTTAGATCTGTTATATTTTTGAGCCTATAGACTTCACACATTCTGACTTTCTCTTCTGTGATAACAATCTTGTGATAAAATTCTGTTAGTTGTACTGGATTGTACTAATTTGTACTATTGCCCTTCTTTTCTCTAAATAGAACAGTCAGCAAAAGGGTGAGGAAAAGTGAGAAAGCAGAACTTAAGATGTGATAACTTAAGATGTGTCTATTCTTCCTTCCTTCCAACCCCCAGGCCCTGCCCACAGCTCCACCTGCATAGCAAGGACAAGGGGGTTTGCAGGCTCAGGAGAAGGTGGTCTCCTGCTGGTCTTTCCAAGGAAGTTGAGCACATCATGATACATCCCAGCACTACAGAGCTCAGCTTGGAGGCTGCACCCACCCTTGGAGTGGATGTGTGTTGTAGGAGAAAGGCAGTGGGAGAGGAAGTAACGTGGCAGCAGTGTGATTGTGAAGGCACTTGTGGTAACTGGTGGACAAGGCTGCTCTCCTGCTTTCTTGCATATGGCAAAGCTCAAAACCTTTCAGAAACATCTTTCTTTGGAGTCTAGTTCCTCTGCTCTATCTGCGCATTAGTGAGATTCCTTCTTGCCACAGTAAATATCAACAGGTAAGCGTGAGATAAAACCCAGTATATAGGGAAAAGTATAAACAAGATACTGAAATACAGAAAAATAGAGAGATTTGCTTCCTTTGTATCAGTCAGATTTAGACTTTATAAGGGCTACATGACTGATGTAACAAGGAATGCTGAAGAAATCCTGATGGATCATCATACTCTAGGAAGTTAAAATTTAGGTTCCTGTTCCTCTGTTTCTGCATGATAATCTTTAGGCTCACTTGATAGTAACAGTAAGGGTGCTCCAAGCAGTTCACGAGGCAAAACCAGCACCTTCCATAGGAACAGAAATGGATGGATTCTCAGCTAGAACTTGCCTTGTTTTCCAGTAAAATGAGAGTAATGCTTAGTGTCTGGTACAGCTGCATATTATACGTATTGAAAAAAGCACAATACTTTCTCAAGAATGAGAATTCCTAGGCTGCAAAAATTTGGATGGCTCAACACTTAGTGCAAAACTCTTTCCGGGAAACTTTGACACTGTATAGATTTGGCCCAACTCACAGCCTGCTATTACGTTTTCAACTATGTGACTCAGTGAGTAGCACAGTTATGGCCAAGTATATGCAAGCTACAGATTTTATTCCTGATTCATTCCTCTGTAATTTATTTTTTTCCCTAGGACTCAGAAGAGAAGTAAACAGAAAAAACATTCAGCCACGTGCATTTTGCTTATTTTAGCTCTACTCTAAAACAATTCATAAACAGCCGTGGGGGTGGGGAGAAGTTTTTGCCTTTGTTTTAAGCATAACACTCCAAAACATAGGTGATAACATTTCTGAGGTTCCAAAGGGAAAGGGGTATTGGTTCCTCTTACCCAAACATACCTTCTTCTGCTGTTCTCACCTATGCTGTTCACCCAGCATAGGTGAGAAAACAGGTATCAATCACTGCGGTCCTTGTGAATGAGTGATTTGGGATTGCTTTGCAGAACTTTGAAACAAATAAGAAGTGAGGGAGGTTATAAATTCTGACCTTCTGAGGCCTCTGGGAGTAGTGCTTTCCCAGGTGCAAATCTGCTCTGTCAGAGTAAGATTGACAGCAGAGCCAGGAGAGAAGAGCTGGGCTCACTGCCTGGCTATATGCTTGCTCCTTCCTCCTTATCTGGAAAGTTCTCTGCATGAGGCTGTAGCACATTTGCATGATATATGGATATAGGAAGCTGCAACAAATTACCTAGGTGATCAATATATATTTAACATCCAAATATCATGCAAATGTCGTGCTAGTGGAAATATGGTCTGGCATTCATGTTATTTCCTGATTCGGCCGCCACTTGTCATCTCCTTTACAGCACTGCTCCTCTGTTTTTGCACGTTTTTTGAGCACTGAAAGCACAGACCAGTTACTGTGATCAGGTTTTTATTCATCTGCAACTGATTAAAATTACTCCCCAAAGGAGCTTAAATTGCTTTTTTGTTTCACTAGCATCTCAAAAAGTTATTTACAACAAAGAACCAGTTTGTGACTCCAGTCCTTTAGCCCAGAGCTCTCTCCTCCTACTTAAACCAGCAAAGTGCAAGTTCAGGCAAAAATGTGAAGTGTGTATACAAGACATTTGAGAGCTCCAAATGTCTGGAATTGCAACTGTCTTTGAATGCATCCCTGAGCTGAGGTTAGAGGAGAAAAAGTCAATAACAAGTGACTGTAAAATACATTGTTCAGATGTATATCTAAAGTAAAATGCTGTCTGGCACAATTTGACCTAAACATCAAAGGCATAGCCTTGTCTTCACATAAAACAAGGCAGTCTGGCAGATGACTTGGGGGGGTCTTGATAATGGGTGGAGTGATGACGGCCAGATGCTGATTTCAACAACGTGAGCGTGGCCTTGGATCAGCATTCCACCCGGAGGTAACTGAGCTATGAATCTGGCCCTCGACGTGCGTGACACCAGGTAGCAGAGGCTGCACCAGAAGCTGTGGCTGAGATTGACTGACTCAGATGGCAACAGGTTGGCAGTTCTTCAAAGAGGCTTTCTTTGTCTTCTTTGTGGGAGGGGTGTAAATGAACTGAATGGAGACGCTGAAGGCTTTCCCATGCCAGTTGTTAGCAATCTCACTACTATATATAGCTTCTGCCTAATGTACCCTAACGGCCCACAAAAGGCAGCAGAGATAACTCCACTCCAGCAGCCCCAACTTTATCATTGGATTCTGAAAGAAAATGTTAAAGTCACTAGGTTTTGACCCACTGAAGATTTTTCTGTCATGTCTAAGGCTTCAGCTGATCAGTGAGTACAAAGAGAGGCTGTAAAGGAAAGGGCATCTCTTTGCCATCTCTGACCTCTCTCAACAGCCAGGTTGTATATACCATCCACCACACTTGCAGAGAAGGCAGAGCAACTCACTCTGGCAATTATACCATCACATATTTTTAAAGTATCAGAATCAATTCCTTTTGTAAGAATACGTAGAGCATATCATAGACACAGGCTGGTCACCAGTGGTGTCCCCAGGGCTCAGTATTGGGACCACTTGTGTTTCACATCTTGAGCAATGATCTTGGTGAAGAAGCAGGGAGCATTACTGGTAAATGTGCAGGCAGATGACACCAAGTTGAGTGGGAGTCTTGATCTGTTGGAGGGTAGGAAGGCTCTGCAGAAAGGCTTAGACTGGATAGATTTGATGATGTCAATGGAATGTGCTTAAAACAGGGATTGCTTGTGGATACCAACGAGGACAAGTGTTGGGTCCTGCGCTTGGCCACAACAATTCCCTGCAACACTACAGGCTGGGGAACAGGGAATGGAGAGTTGTCTGGTAGAGATGGACCTGGGCTTGTTGGTCAACAAGTGTGTCAAGATGAGCCAGCAGTGTGTACACATGGCTAAGAAGCCCACTGGCATCCTAGCTTGTATTAGTACTAGTGTGCCCAGCAGGAGTAGGGAAGCGATTCTCCCCCTGTACTGAGCACTGGTGAGGCCTCACCTGGAGTACCAGGGACAGTTCTGGGCACCTGACTTCAAGAAGAATATTGAGGGGTTGGGGTGAGGGTGGAGACAGGCAATGGAGCTGGTGAAGGACTCAGACAAAAAACCTTGTGAGGCACAGCTGAGGGAGCTGGGGCTAGTTAGCCTAAGTAAGAGAAAGTTGAGAGGAAACCTCATCGCCCTCTACAACTACATGAAGGGACACTACAGAAAGGTGGGTGCTGGACTCTTCTCACAGGTCATGAGTGACAGAACAAGGGGGACTGGCCTCAAGCTGTGCTAGGGGAGGGTTAGGCTAGACAAGAGGAAATGTTTTTTCCTCATAGATCAGTCAGGGCACGGGCTGCCCAGGGAGGGGGTTGATTCTCCGTCCTTGGAGGTGTTTAAAGATCGTTTAGATGTGGCGCTGAGAGATCAGGTCTGGTGGTGACCTTGGTAGAGCTGGGTTCTTGGCAGGACTGCATGATCTCCAGAGTCTTTTCCAACCTGAGTGA
>JAOXOE010000176.1:0-22268 GCA_028565055.1 Phoeniculus purpureus
TTCAGCAGGGGGCCTACATTGCCTCTAGGTTTAGTTTTACCTGCAATGTATTTGAAGAAGCCCTTTGTGTTGCCCTTGACCTCTCTTGCAAGGTTTAATTCCAAGGAGGCCTTGGCTTTTCTAGTTGCATCCCTGCATTCTCTCACCAGAGCCTTATCATCACCCCAAGTGGCCATCCTCTCCTTCCATGACCTATAGACTTTCTTCTTCCTCTTCAGTTTGCCCAGCAGCTCCCTGATTAACCACACAGGTTTTTCAGCCCCCTTCCTTGACTTCTTTTTTCTTGGGATGTTCTTGTGTTGTGCTTCAAAGAAGTGGTCTTTGAACATTAACCAGCTATCTTGGGCCCTTACCTGCCAGTACCTTGTCATTGTACAAGTTACAATGCTTTGTATCTTGTATCTAAACAAACTTTTGATGAGCACCAGAAAGTAGGAGGAATGAAGTATGCAATCAAGATACTCCTTAAGGGGTTTCCTCCAGGGCATTTGCTCTTAAACGTCCATATATCAAAAACTGTAAATATTCACTATGTTGTCTCAGTCTTTCAATTTTTACTTAGTTTCAAACCCAGTGAACAGAGAAGATAAACCAGAAAAATAGCCAAGGTTTGGAGGTTGGTTTGGTTGGGTTTTTTCCCCCATTTTCCAGCACAGCTTTTACTGAAGAAAAATATGAGAGGATTGGATAAAAACTGTCTCTACAGCAACAGCTCTTAAAACTGGTGCAATGTGAAATCAAGTTTCTTAGTGCAAAAAGCTTGAGGAAACTGCAATTAAAGAAAAAAAAAAAAATCAGTGTATTACACCTACTGAGATTTTAAAGTAATCTCTAAAAACCAACTAATGAAGATTACATTCCAAAACTTACATGTTAGTAAGATGATCACTCATGTGCCATGCAGGACCAGCTAGCCAAACACACACACTGTGCTTTATACAATATGGAAAAGTTGAGAAAAAACATCGTTTTAATAGCCCTGTTTGCAAGGGCAATCACCATAGATCAATGCAAATAATTTTACACATAAACTCACCTCCATGAAAGTAACTGCTACAAGACTAACAGACAGATTTACAGTGTTCTTCTAAAATTTAAACTGAACCCAGGATTTCAAGTTTGGCCTCATCAGTGTCCAGTACAGGAGTACAAGCCCTGCTCTGGGTCCTGCAGGCCACACTATTGCAGATACAAGCCAGGATGACATTTTGATTCTCGGCCACCTGAGCACTCACTGTTGACCAGCACCCCCAGGTACTTTTCTGCCAGTTTCCAGTCTAGAGTGGAGAGAGTGACTGGAAAGAGGAGGTAGTCATGACTCAAATGCAGGACCTGGGACTTGGCCTTGTTGAAGCTTATAAAACTAGCCTTGGCCCATCCAGACTACTCTGCAAAGCCTCCCAACTGTCCAGCAGATCAACACTCCTGCCCAGCTTGGTGTCACCTGCAAACTGGCTAAGGATGTACTTGATCCAATCATCCACGTTATTGATAAAGGGGTTAAACACGAGTGGTCTCAGCACCGAGCCCTGGGGACACCACTTGTGACCAGCTAGCAACTGGATTTAATTCCATTCACCACCACTCCTTGGATCCAGCCACCCAGCCAGTATTTTATCCAGCAAAGTACACACATCCAAGCAATCAATGGCTAGTTTTGCCAGAAGAATGCTGTGTCAGAGGTGTAAGTGTATGCTTTATTTATTTGTTTGAAAGATAAGATGATTTCCCAAAAGCATTTTTGCCTTGATGCTAAATACTTCAGTCTTCAGTGTTCACTCAACAAATTTCTAAATGATGGAGTGACCAACTCACTAGGTGACTTCAGCAAATCCAGCAATTACACACCTCTCCAAGAACAAAGCCCTTAATCCACTTGTATAAGACAAAACAAAACACATGCAAAACAAAAAGGCATGTGCATACAGTATGCCAAAACAGCGGGTGAGAGCTTCTTGGCAACCTCACTGAGCATTTCATAAAAGCATTGTGCTAAGCATAACGTACTTGTACAACCACAGCAGAGTCTCAAACGGATTTGAAGCCATATTTAACCCTTCTTCTGCGCTACCTCTTGAGCATCACCTGCAAAGATAATACAAGAATAACCATGTTCTCCTCCTTTTGCAGTGTTACACTCAATCATTCAAGCCTTACATTGACAGTCTACTCACACAACCCTTTACCTTCACTCCAGATGTATCAGCAGCCATTGCTGGTTTATTCAAGCCTTCTTTGTTCCTTCATTAAGTCTGACTCACTCTAGACCAGAACTGCAAGTTACATAAAGACTGTTGCACCTCCTCAACTATTCTGCCTTCAAGTCAGAAAAAGGAATTCAGAATTTTTAGCACAGTTACTAACAAAAACACCTTAGAATCTCACACATATATATCTATATATATTAATTGCTAGGAATGCACCTAACTCTTGTTATAATAAACGACGAGACCTTAAAATATTTTGGTCTGTGCTTCAAACCTAAGCATTATACTTCAGGGAAGGAATTACATTTTCTTAGCCTGGATCTAGTACATTCTGCCAGTTTGTGATATGTGAACTTAGCTGTGACACTAACTTAATGCTGATTTTTAAAAACATTTTCTGGAGTACAGGTTAAAAGAAAAACCAGAGATAGAGGAAGTGCTCAGGTAGTGTTACTAGAGCAGCAAAGAAATGAAGGAGTGCCAAATGTCTCCCATTTAAAATAGAAAAACAAACTGTCAGAATCCTGGGTTAGACATTGCTGTAAGTAAAATTGTACAGTCTGAACTCCACAATTATCACTGCAATGGCACTTAAAAAAAAAAAACCCCACAGCTGAAACAAGGTAAAATGGAATGCAATCATGCTGATGTGAAGCCTTTTAAAAGCAGAGGCCAAGCAAAAATCTTCAAGGAAATTCATGCTTGATGCACCAAATCACCTGTGTTACCAGAGGTACGTAATTATTCTTGAAAATAAAGAGTATTTTTATCATAAAAGAATTCACGGTGCCTGTATCTAAGAGAGCAATTATTTTAACTGGTAACATTCACCTGTAAGTGGGTCTGGGTTTTACAGTGCTATAAATACACACATGCATATTAATGACCACATTATCAGTTAAGTGATAGGAGTCTCTTCAGTTGGTTCTGCTTTTGCTTTTCAGTCTCAGAATAGTATTCTTTAGAGACTGGTTTATAAGCTGTTTGAGTAGCACCTACTCAGAGTTACCCTCCCTACCCAAGAAGGTGCAATGTGCAGCCTCAGAACACACTGCAGGCCAACAAACTCTGGTTTATTTTCCTGGCATCAATGTACTTGTTTCAGCCTTTTCTTTGCAATCCCAGACTGCTCACACTTCTGTGATACTTCTTTTGATTCACTGTCGTTTCTGTTAAGTATTTTCCCTTTGTAAATGCTTCCTGCTCTAACAACATGTCTGCTACGAATCAATACCATATAAAATCTATTTTTCACACACCAAAGAGCCACTGCACACCAGCAAGGGCAGAGACCACTGCCTTAGCATTTCTGACAGCAGCCAACCCACCAAGATCACATACAGCTCATGCTCAGCCACCTTTCACTGTGCTCTGTTCAAACCCCTTTTCCAATTTTTGCATTCCATACATAAAGAGGACTTTTATACCTGTGCTATTTTCTTCATGTCTGTTTCTCATGAAGTGAGGAACTCGTTCACTCCTTCTCCCTTGAAAGTCGCAAGTCCTTCTGCTCTAGGTACAAGAAGCTGGTTTTGTCCAGGTATTGAGAGGTGGCTCATGTTTTAAAAGTGCAAGTTGTGCTTGTGAAATACACCCTGGAGTGATGTAAGGTGCCCATACAACATGCCAAAGGCAGACTGGGAAATTAATGAAGGTAAATATATGAATGATGGCATGAATGCAACACTAATGTAGAACAGAATCATTCTGATGCTAACAGAGTCCCCTAAAGACATGAACTAGATTATTTCTGCGTGTAGTCATTTCATAAAGCTTTCTTTCACTGCTCCCAAACATACAACCCTGTAAAGCACCCCATTGTTAGTTTACCTAAAACTGAGCAACCAAAATTTTCTGCAGTATATAGGTGCTCTTGGGTGCCTCTGGGTGGCACCTCATGAGACTCCAGAGATGAAATGCCAGGACAACATAAACAATTGTCATTCCACCTACAAGCTTTGTCCATGACAAGGTGCAAGAGTGACAACATTCCCTTCTAAAATCTTCCAGATTCAAACATCTACGAACTTCAGAACATTCTACAAGAGCACACTACTACTTCATATGTCATCACCTTTTCCCATTGAAAACCCTCTGGTAGATAAAGGTGCTGTAAGTATAAAGTTTCTATAAAAATCACAGAATAATATAAGTTGAAAGGCAGGTCTGGATATCATTTAGTCCAACCACCCACTCTCAGCAAGCCAAAGTTAAGGCCACAAGCAACCTGATTTGCAACCAAGTACGAGGAGATATTTCCCCACCCCTCCAGGCTACTAATTTCAGCCCTTAAACCGCTCATTTTTCCCTACATCCAGTCAGAAACCAGCAACTGCTGTTTCTTATCCTTTTTTGCCATGCACCTCTCAAAACAGCACAGCTCCATCTTCTCTTTAACTTCCTTTAGTAGATTCAAAGACAACACTATGAACTTCAGACTCTTTGGCTTGCAGATCACTTTTCCATATACTTTTGGAAAGTAGCTGCAAGTTCATCCACGTACACTTACACTTTGTGAAAGCCAGGCGCAGAACGAGGAGGAGAGCGCCAGAATCCTATACCCATAGGAAAACAGAAGCCTCTCATCCAGAGATTTTTGCTTTTTCAGAGGAGAGATCCCAAGCTCTATTAATTTTTTAATAACGTGTTAAGCAGCAGTTCAGTGGTTTCCGTCTTTTAGTTAATGAGATGTCTGGTTCCTTAGCCAGAAAATGTTGTCAACAAGACGACAGTGAGAAAAACTGATGATGTCTACAGGGCTTTTTCTTTCTTGGTATGATTATGTATGGGACACTAAAAAATCAGAACCTTTGCTTTCTTGCTTGCCATTTCAGAGTCAAAGATGGCTAAAACAGAAGACCAAGAACTACAGCCTTCCCGAAGACATCTATAATATGCTCAAGGAAAAAAGCTATGTGGTGCTTAGGAACATGGAAATCATATGATAGCTAAAGAACCCTGTCAATTAGAACTTCCAGTCTCAAATGATTCTATGATCTGAAAGCTGAATTGATAAGAATCAACAACTTTTGCCTTTCATCTACATGGCTTAAAACAAAACAAAGTACACGAGACTATTCTCATTCATATTACTGGAATACCTAAAGCACTGGTGTCTCTTGCCTCTAGAAGGAGCTGATAAAAGATGATATCTCATGATGTACTTTCCAAAGCAGATGCTCCAGAATTTTTTTATTTTGAACCAAAGTATCATTATGAGTCCAGTATTAAATAAAATTCTTCATATAATTTGATCACTATTATGTTTCATCACAAAGCCATGACTCAATCAACTGTTGCATACGCTATTATTATAACAACAGACCAATAAAACTTGAAATTTTTCTATTTTATAGAACACTAAAGCAAAAAATATTTCTAGGGAAGTTTAATTAATGTATTGTGAAGAGTAAGAGAATACATTTTTCTCCCATTGTGAAATATAGATCTCATTAAACCACATACTCTACATATTACCATCTCTTTAAGTATCTATTCCTATCCTGATGGTTTAGGGAGCTGCTTTTCTTTGTTTATTTGCCTCTTTCCCCACCCCTAAAAAAGCCCCATAGTTCACATAGCTGTATGGCAGGCATCGTTTCAGAACAGTCAAAATCTAATGCTTTTGGAACTCTTCCCATAGAGCTCTCTGCTTCATTCCTTATGTATTACTCCTCTCGTAGCAATCCCTAATGTTCTATTTTTCTTTACGATTACCTTTATGAGCAACGAGGTTTCACAGAACTGTCCTTAATAACTCAAGTATGTCTTTCTTCCTGGTAACAATTTCTTTGCCATCATCCATGATCACCATGAGATACAAATCATTAGTTGAAATTCCCTCAACTCATAATTTTTTCAATAGTAGTGTTGTTATGTTTATCTGGTTCACTCATGTCCTGGAAGAGTATCTTTCACATCTCTTTGCAGATGCGTGGCTTTGGTTTTTTTTTTTTTTACCATCCAAAATAATTTAGAATGAACTGGAAAAGCTTACCATCAGCTTAACCACCCCTTTTCTAATGGGTTTGTGAAGATGCTGAACAGCAGCAGACTACCAGAAGAGATCTGTTCAAAACTCCACCATCAGCTTTACCTATCCTTCCCAACCTACGCCACAAATTTTACTTCTACCCTTTCTTTCCTATGTTATAGTCAACTGACCTGCCAGCTGTCATCTTGATATAATCTACAAACTACATTAAGACTTGGCAAAGAAACTTTAGTCAAAGATTTTCATAGCATATCTCCAAAAATATCAACTGCATCATCTTTCCGCATTTCCTTGCACAATTCTTTTTTAGGAACAAAAAGATCTCATTTCCATACAGCGAATGAAGCCTTTGTTAGTTTTACTCTGGTTTGGTGTAGCTATTTGCACTGGCTTTGGCATGGACAGGGTTAAGTTCTCCACAGCATCTCACACGGTGCTACATTCTGGATCTATAACCAAAACACTGCTCTTTACCTTATAATAGTCACCTTCGCTCTGGTCTTAAATCCCAACAGGTTTTGGTTTTAGTGGTGTTGGGATATTCTTCGTTCTTTTACATTTATTCTTCTTGACCTCTCTTACACAGGAGGGTTGGTTCCCTGTTACCTGTAAATGCTTTAACCTTTCAGCTGCTCCTTTCAATGTATTTTCTTGTTTTGCTGTGGAAAAGTCTTGTTCCTGTGAGACTACTCTTACAGAACACAACAGAATGGCTCCTATGGAACTGTGACAGAGATCATCATAACTCAAATTTTTCTCTGCTAGACAGAGGTTTCTCTTTATTAAGTTACATAACCTCAAGGAATAACCATTCACAGAAGTGAAATGTTACTGTCCACAGTGCATCTTAATATTTACCCCACTGACCAGTATAAGTCACTACACTAAGCCTATGGCTTAGTATATCTTGGCCAGGTTGAGACTACAGCCCTAAGACAGTCTTTCACTTTTTGAAGGGGGTTTCTCTAAAAAAAAAAAAAAAAAATTAAAAAAAAATCAGTAAAAGAAAAAATCACAGTTTTCATGCTTTCTGTGGCTGACTATTTGTTAAGAGCCTGATGCTGTCCTGTGAAAGAACCAGTGCAGAACCTCTGCAGCCAGTTACACTCCTGCAGCAAGTTACTCACTTACGAGCAAAAGCAGATTATTCCAGTATCTTCATTAAAATAGACACAATAGTGGAATATTTATTAAAGAACTTAATCTTTTTCCTCTTCTATGCATTTTACTATTTATATTAAATAAATATTTACTAAATATTTACTAAAGGAAAAAGCAGAAGTGAACCTATGGATTCAGCATAATAGAGGACTATGAGCTTGTCAAGAGACTCAGTGAAAAAACCTCACTCATGTAAAGTCAAACCAATTAACAGAAAAAAAAATTACCCCTAATTAAATATACTTCGTCTTCATTTTAACAAAACCCTTAGCAACCAAACATTGTAAGATTCGGTTGCTATGACAAAGATTAGTATTGCTGGAAGCAAAATAAAAACTGCTGTGCACTGGAGATGGCATTGTAAGAGGCCACAGTGCTGGAAGGTCATCAGATACTGCAGCTACCAATAATTAACTTTGTTGAAAGGTCCCAAGAGAAGCTGCTTTTCAGTTGTTTTAGTCTCTAACATTCCTCAAGTCCCACATGAAGCTTAAATGAAACTATGGACTTGACATCTCATCTAAATAGCTGGCTGGTGCAAAGCCTGTGTTTCAATATTCTTCCAAGCAGAGGAATGTGATTTGCCCATATTTAACATATCTAATATTGGGTGCATCAGTAGGAGTTGCCTGTCTTTGCATTCTTATATGAAAAACGTACTTAAAGCTCTCTTTGAAAAACTTACACAACCAGCTGTTCCTTACAGCTTACTCAGTATCATCTCTTTGCTACAATGTAAGCGCTACTTCCAAATGCTTCTAAAAGTTTTCATGTTGCTAAAATTAAATTTAAATTGTTTCTTTTAACGACCATTTTAGTAGCAGTGGCTGTCATTAGGGTACTTACTAGAGGGCAATAACAATTGGAGTGCCAAAGTGAAATCTCAGGAAGACATTACTCACTGTGAAGGTGCTGAGGCACTGGAAAAAGGTTGCCCGGGGAAATTGTGAATGCTCCATCCATGGAAACATTCAAGGCCAGGTTGGATTTGGCTCTGGACAACTTGGTCTAATGACAGGTATTCCTGAGTATGGCAGGGGGGTTGGAACTAGATGATGTTTGATGTTCCTTCCAACCTAAGCCAGCCTATGACTCTATGAAAAGCGAAGACTCTGTCTAGAAACATACAGCAAAAAATATTTTTCCAGACTGATACACACATTCTGGTATCAATCTGACCCGGTGTGTTTAAATTATATTTTTCTAGAGTAGCTAAACTACGCTGTGAAGCCTCTTCAAAGTGCCAAGAAATTTCTGAAAGTAAGCCCTCCAAGAATGAGTCCTCCAAGAGTGACTGACATGGATTGTATAGACATCTTTGCAACAGAAATACATCATTTATTTATTTGTCAGCAAAGACAGAGGCTCAGTTTTTAAACATATAAACCCATGGAACCATGCTTCTCTGGGAACCCCAAGAAAAGATCCCTGCTAGCTCCAAAAACACTGCAAAGAAGTACTGAAATGTATTTATGCTATTCAAAGGGTTCTTTTCAAATCTCTCGCATATTTCCTGCTGTGGCAGGGGGACTGGACTAGATGATTTTTTGAGGTCCCTTCCAATCCCTAACCTTCCGTGATTCTGTGATTTGGTTTTCACAAGTGTCTGTATTGAAGTTGTCATTTTCAACTTTAGATCCATTAATAAATGCCCAGGATTCACAGATGGGTAAAGTAAGTGCTTTGAATGGGCTAATAAATTATAACACGCAAACTTCAAAGACAAACGCAAATGATTTTTGGATAGCCTCATTTTACAACCATGCTCAAGTGTATTCCTACTCCTTCACTAAGAGAACTTGATATATTTTCTCCAGTTCAAACCACAGTTCCTAGAATTTCCAAGTGTCAGTCTTTTGACAGTGTTAATCTGTCTGTTCTGCTCTCCTGTAGATCCTATCCAAAAGGTTTCCTGCTCTCTAGAAGAGGGAAGTGAGCAAATGAACTCTTCCAAAGGAAAAAACCAGTTATTTCTCTGACAATCTGGTGTAATTCAAGCCTGAGAGCAAAATCACTTAAGGCTTCCTGCAGTTTTTATCCAGTATCATATACTAAATCCACTGTTAATCCTAAATTCAATGGAATAAAAAAGTCTTCATGGGGAGAAAAGGTAATACAAAACCGAAACACTTCAGAGAAAGCAAACAAATCCCTAGAGAATTAGAAATATCAAAACTACATGGAAGTGACAGGATTCCCAAACCTAACCTCTGAGTGCAGCTTGCTTAACTGTGGCTCACACTAACATAACAAGGTGGCTCTAATCAGCACAAGCATTTGTCCTTCCAAATCACTGTCACACTTAATCCTTCCCAAATGTTTCTTACTGAAAAAAGCAGCACTTACACTTCCAAATGACCAATGGACTTAGATATACTTAAAAACCAGTAAAAAGAGTTTCCTTAGTTCTTTGCTGGGATGGATGTTAAAAAAAAAAAAAAAAAAACAAAACCACAAGCAAAAGCTTCCAAAATTGTAGGGGATTTGATTCAATTTCTATGAAGAACAAAAAAAAAATCACCCTTTGGGCAGAGTAACTAAGGAAAAGGTGTCATTGCTCCACATGCTTAAATTAAGGACAGGAGGTTTTCCCTCATCAATATAGATCAAGACCCTATGACTCCCTCAAATTTGCTTTAAAATCACTGTTCTGCACAGTAAGTTACATATTTTAAGATCAGAACTAAGTGCTTAATTCAACTGGACCAAAAAAACCCCACTTCAAACCCTAACTGACATTCTGTCTGGCAAATACCTCTGTTCTACTCTAAATAGAAGACAAGGAGTTGGTCTTATGTTTTTTCTCAGAAATGTTATTTAACTTTTTACAACTCTGCAAAAGCATGAGAACATTAAAACTCTTTTGTTAGAAGCAGAGTGCTTGAAAGCTCATTGGCAGAGCAGTTACATCCACTTCTCTAGAACACATGATAATAGTCTCTCTGGTTTCCCCAAATAGAGGAGGAGGGAAAAACACAGAAAGAAGGAGCAGTGCACACAGTATGCTTTTTCCTTCCATCTGCCATCTGTTAACAGCTTCAGCTACTTGGATAAATATGTATTTGTACTCATCAGAAAAGATTCCAACCTCATCTACATGTAATTCCTCCACACAGCTGTTCATAAACAAGTTCAAGGTGAGAGTATTCTTACAGAACCAGTAAAGTGGGCCCAGCAACTGGCTACTTTGAAATGACAGTACTCCAATAAGTAACATTCACTAGCAGCTGCTTTGAAATAACTAAATATAAAACCAATCCACAAGACCAGTTACAATAGTGCTCACCACTACCTACACAATGTGGAACCTGGCAGCACAGCCTTGTCCTTCAGAAGTCAGAGTGAGAAGCTGAAATTCCATCGCTAACAAGCATAGCTTTGTGGACAGATGTGGAATCTTTTTACGGCTGTGTTTGCTAATAATTTAGGAAGTTGGATTAAGCCACATCTCTAACAAATGGTTCTTTTATCTTGAGAAAAGTAATTGATTTTTCAGTGTAGTCCAGCTGCCTCTTTGGCAGACAAACTGTAAAACCTTTGCAGCTTCGATGAGCTCAGTTTAGCACCAGTTTCATCACAGATCTTTCCTGCTTTGGCCTCTTGAAAAAGTGAAAGTAAGCTGAACTAAGATGACATGGTCATACACTACCTATAACTACACACAGGGTGTAATGATCTTCTTTCTCTGGTAGAAGTGGTTTTAAGATGAAAGAAGGCAATTGCAGCCTTGTGAGAATTCTTCAGTTGTTTTCTCCCAAAATTGCTATTCAACAAGAGGAGCAGCAATGCAGAGCACTGCTGACACACAGATCACAGCTGAGGTCAACCCGTCCTAAAAGGAGCAAGTCAATATGGCTCTGACCCACAAAGACAGTTTTTCCCCAAGAGCAGCCTGTAAAAGCCCTATTATTTTCACATAATATACCTCTGTAATTCTCATTGTTCACCACAAGAAAATAAATCCTAAGGTTATACCAAGTCTATAACAAATTTTCAGCATGCCTCAATATTGCAAACAATCCCTTTACTCTCCAGCTGCGGACTGCACTCACTACAGCTCTACGAGGCCTTTGATGGCCTCAGGTGGGTGTAGAATGGACCATGTCTCTGTCTCCACTGTGATGCTCTGCAAACCGGAACTGCTGAGTGCACTTGAACACTGAACATGGCTACTCATGTGCTGCAGTGAGGCACGCAGACATTGAATCTGCGTTACCAGACACTCTTAATGGGGTGATTTCAGTGATGGACACACATCTTCAAGACACGACAAAGATTAATGGTGCACAAAACAGCTACAACAATGGTTTTTAAAAACTATTTACTTTTCAGTGGAGGAAATGCATGTTCTGGAACACTGCAGCTAACTAGAAATACAGACCAATTTAAGTTCAAACTCAGCTGCTTTTACTAGTCTTGAGGACCATGGCTTTCCTTGCTTGCAACCACATGGAGCCTGTTGACACAGTACTAGTCATCCATGGAAAAGTCACTATCCTTTTACAACACTATCTTTAAAGTAGCTTTTAATTACTGTTACCAGCCCACAGAAATAAATGTCAAATAAATAGGAAATACCAGTCCTTGAACCTGCATGCCAAGGGAGACACTCAATGTGTCTTCCTAGTACCACAAAGAATAATAAATAAATAAATAAATTCAAAGTTCATGTACCTGAGCTAGCAGAAAGAAACAAACAGTAAGTGAAAACACACTAAAGTGTACTAATAACCACATATGCATTTACCAGTAAAATCCACTGCTCCCAAAAATTACTTCAAACAGGGTGTGGGAAAATTCTCCGCAGAAAGTGTCAAAAAGAAAATCAATGCCTTTCTGAAAAATTTTACAGCAGGGCATCAAGACTACAGACTCATTCAGCACTCTTTCTCCATGAGTTATTTGAAAATATTGTACCCCCAAAACTACAAACCTTTCCTTATTGAATATTTAGTATATTCCTGTAGGCTATCAGGTTTGCAACTGATTTTTATTGCTACTCTCTATGCACCAACTTCATTTTCTGACTGTATTACAGCACAAATAAAACAGCTTCTACAGCTTGAAACTGTAAAGTTATAATTGTATCTTAAATATCCTAGTTGTGGAACTAAAGGAAGGCACACCTGTAAAAACCTCCATGTGAAATAACATCGGAGCAAAATTAGAATCATAAAACTACTGATCCACTTGAATCACAATATTTATATGAAACTCAAAAAACTCGAAAGGCAATTAAGATCTGCTATAAGGCTCCTTCGTGCACCATCAAAATTTACCATGTTGAAAGTAATAATTGGACTAGTAAAAATAAAGCAGACAAGTGAAGCCATATTTTTTAACATAAATGCAAGTCGTGTCATGTTCTTGAATAAACTAATCTGATTTTAAATTACGTGAGTGATACCAAGAGAACATCAGGAGTCCAGCTTCTACGTTGGGTAAGTTCTCTTGGATAATTTTTGAGATGTTCAGCTTCCACATCATCTAGCACATTTGGAGAAGTGCTAGGAAAAGAAAAATATCGTTTCAGCTTAGGGCTTTTCCATAGACCGGTTCCATTTGCAGCTGCACACCTGCACTGTGTGACCTTTGGAGGTATCTGCTCCTATTATTGCTCTGCAATAAACAAACAATACTCCAATTATTAAACTTCCCAATTTTGAAATTTTTGAAATTGCCCTGGTTTCCCATTATTATAGAAAACTGTACCTGATATTTTGACACAGTTTTTAAAACACTATTAATCATGGTTCTTTTTTTTTGGGCAAGTTTACACACTAAACCTGTTGGCTACAAGGACCCAGATCCTACTCTTATTTTGACACTTTTTCTGAATGCAGATAAAGTAAACAAAAGCATTAACAAATTTTTGCCAAGACCTAACCCTAAAAATAGTCCTGCATCCTTTTTTGTCACCAGAGGCAACAAAACTGGCCATTAACTATTGTCTCCATGTTTCTTGCCACCTACTGATGTCCCAGCTCCAGGAAGTTGCAGCTTAAGTGACAACTTGCTGTCATCTTCCTGGGCCTTCACCTCCTGGTGCCAGCTCCTCCAAGAGCTTGTACCTCGCTGATTTGGAGCCTTCCCTGTGACTTAACATTCTGTGTCTGCCTGCACATTTCCAAGACTATGTCTCTACATCCCTTTGGATTTATTATGGGTTCTGTTTGTTTCCTCACAAATCTATAGCACCAGTGCAGTGTCAGCTCAAATGTTTCAGATACTTCTAACTGCAGCATCAAGTCTGGAGCCAAACTATGGACCAAAAAAACGCAGAGGGCTTCCAGTCCCCAAATTGCTGGAATTTATGCAAAAACCTGCTCAGGGAAGAAGCCAAAGAGCACCAAGAGGAAAAAGTAGCATTTGCAGACTAACATCATTGAATAATTTCTCACGTGCTTTGCCCCCATCCTCACCCAACACAAAGCATTTTTTCCTCAGACTTCTCAGAAAACCTGTTTGTGGAGGTGTGAAGATTTGAAATGCGTTGTAAGCGCAACTATTGAAGTGGATTCCACAGGGTTTGTGTCCGAAGTGCTATGTAGCTCTGTGGCCTCAGCTGTACACAGCAACTACAGAACTGGATTTTACACCATGGTGACTTAGTTTAGCACAATTGCTGGATTAAAAAAAAAAGATGAGGTAGTTTTCCCAATTTAATTAACAACCTAATTAAAATGGAGAAGAAAATTACTTACCTTCATTACAACTTTACTGTAGTCTAAGATTATAATCCTCTTTGTGGCTATTAGGAATAACTGTATAGGGATTACCCCAACAATGTCAGTCACTCAAAAAGAAACTCAATTTGCTGCCTGGACTACTGGTCCTGCCACTCCTGTTTGAGAATGAGTGCAATATACATGTGCTCAAACATAAGCCACTAACTTTAAAAGCAGAAACATGAAGAAATCTGTATTCCAGCAGAAATCCCCATTACAGATCTGACCACAGCCAACAAGGTCCTCAATTCAAAAATGCACACAACTCTCTTCACATTTGGAAAGCACTTCCTTTGTCAAATGTATTGAACCCAACAAAAGGTTCTGTGAAAGCTGCAGCCATAGGACAAGCATGTGTCTGGTTTAACTGTTTCATTGTGACTAAACCCCCACTTTGCACATTTGTCTGCTTCAGCACACTATGCAATATTTATCTGCTGGATGCAAAAACAACAACGTGTCAACATGCGGGGTGTCCTGTCTTACACTAGGATCTCTGAATGTGGACAAACAAACTACTGCTCACACAGTTTTTTGAAAATAAACCGGTAACATATTATACTTTGGACAAATTAGTAATATATCAGCATTAGTAATAAATGAGCAATGTAACTCTGACTGAATTCAGTGATAGCCAGATAAGCATCTCTCACATTACAGCTTTTCAAGGGAAACCAGATAGCTGCTGATCAACTGTATTCCCTTTTGCTCTTGGAAGCACAGAACCACAGAGTGGTTTAGTTTGGAAGGGACCTGAGAGATAATCTAGTTCCAAACCCCTGCTGCCATGGACAGGGACACTACTCACTAGACCAGGTTTCCCACAGCTGCATCCAACTTGGCCTTGAACTGAGGAATTTCTTCCTAAGATCTTATGTAAAATCTTTTAGCTTGAAACCACCTCACTTACCCTACCACTAGAATCTCTCTTGAAATTCACTGTTCAGCTTTCCCGTAGCCCCCTACAGGTAGAGGAAGGCTGCTCTAAGGGTCTTTCCAGTTGAACAACATAAACTCCCTCATCCTGCCCTCATAGGAGAGCTGCTTCAGCCCTCTGATAATCTCTGTGGCCTCATCTGGACTCTTTCCAACAGTTCCATGTCCTTCTTATACTGGGGTCTCCAGAACTGGACACAGTACGCCAGGTGAGGTCTGAGAAGAGCAAAGTAGAGGAGGAGAACCACCTCCCTTGACCTTGACAGTTCTATTGATGTAGCCCAGAATACAGTTGGTATCTTCAAATACATATCGTGTTAAAATCTTTGAAATGAAATCCAGTATCCAAGATCATGTTTAAAATTAACCCTAAGGTAAAACATTTAGAAACAACAGAAGACAAAACCCAACCGCAAATCCCAAGGAGACACAAACACATGCTGATTGCATACACAAACCCATCACATGTACAGCCCACCATCACATGTGGTGACATCTGGGATTAACATATAAACACATCAACCACGCAAATTCCAGTTGTGTTCCATGGCTTCTGTGTGAAGTTGCAAAAAACCACAACTGGTCTTCTGTCAAGCTTGACTTACACATCCAAGTCTAGTTGAGAGGTATTTCTGCTTATGGCAGGCAGGTTGGCATAGATGATCTAAGGTCAGTTCCAACCTGAGCCTTTCTACGATCCTGTGACAGAAAACAGTCTTTTGTAATCTGCAAGTTTGACTGCAGTGGTTTGCAAGCTTCCCATCACAAGTTTGGAGCTCAGAAATTATTCTGCTGCAGGCACTATTTCAGAATGTCTGGAATAGGGGTAAAATTTACTAAACTCCGACAGGACGATGTGGTTGTCTTTAAAATCCTTTGAAATATCATTTGGACAGGAGGAGAAAATTCAACAATACTTGCTGGTTTGTTTGCTGGTTTATTTTTTAAAATACAGACCTTGCATTAACTGATCAGAATGTGATTCCCAATGCTAAGTCATTGATAACAATTCTTCCTCCATATTTCAATTTTGAACATGTTTTCCATTGGAGCTGCCAGCTCAGTTTCTCAATGTCACCTCAAACAAAGTGTAAATTGAAGAAAAGAAGCATGCACGAGGTGAAGGAAATTACGAAGATACGAGGCAGTTATTTCCCTAAGAGGAGGTCACCTCACCAGTCAACATGGGATTCCTATTACAAACTACTTTGGATGAAGAAAACCTTTTGACTTTACTCCAAGCCTCAGGCTTATTCACCATTTAGCATTAGAAAAAGAGAAAATATTAAATAAAACCCCATCAAAACAAGCAACACACATTGTAGCTTGATGCACAGAGCAAAAAACGTAACAAATCTTCTAGAGCACTTCACCTTGCCCTAAATAATAAAAAGCAGGAAAGGACAAAAAAGAAAGTTAAGTGGATGCATAATTCTCAGTATTACTTTTTCCCCCCAGCTCAAGCATTAGTGAGGGAGGGATGTGAGGGAAAATCAGACATCTAGCAGCATCCAATGCTTTACAGCATGAACAACACACCTTATCAGGGAAGAACTCAGTTCTTCCCCGATAAGTTTAGACTTTCAAGTCCAAGGCCCTGACCCTTCAAAGTATTGGAGGCTGACTGGTTTCCAATTTTTGAATTGCAGAGATTTCAGTGAATTTGTGATGATGATCACAAATCATCATCTTTTTCCTTGTATTTCCTTGCGCTTCAGGGTAGTCTGGAAAACCCTAGCAAAGGTAGCCAGGCTCCATTCATGACAGAATCTTTCCTGAACCTGTATAATGAAATAAAGAGTTATCAATTTTTTCCTTTCCTTTAAGCAGCTACCTCAGGCACATATCACTGATTTCTGCCACAACCCTCTTTCATTCATTTCACTTTTCATGTGAATAAAAAGGTATTTTCAGAAGAGGCGAGTGGATAAGTATATCATTGCCAGCTCCTTGATAGTGTGAGACTCACAGTTTTTCTTAGAAAGGGATGAAACCTTGCAGAGGCTGATAAAAATGACAAAATCTGAGCTACTTACATAACAAGCAATTATGCTTTCCAACTACAGACAGGAATCTTAAAAAAAAGACCAGTCTTGATAAAAGGAACCATCCAGAATGTCTTTATTTGCACACCATTATTTAAGACAGTTTTGTATTTCTGAGACACTTAATCAAGCACTCTGAGGTGGCCAATCACCCTTAGTGTGTTTTCCCACTTGCCTGCCTGTATGACGGGAGGGGACTGAACAGGCTTTTCATAGTCTTGCTAATCAAGGTTAATCTAAAATTTGCATACCACCTTGAGGAGGGGAATGTTTCCCTAAAGAGAGCTGAGGTTCAATTCACAAATATTTCATCAGAAGTCAAGCACAGAGTAAAAATATTACATATTTATCTCAACATAGGTCTTCACAAGTTTACAGCCAGTTTCCCACCAGAGACTTTGTGGCAATTAAAGATAATTTATAACGTGGATTTCTAGAGCACATTAACCTCCAAATCTTTCATTGCCTTTGGAAATGCCAAGCACCTACTAAATTTTTGTCACCTGGCCCTGAAGATATTCAGTCTAGCAGGGAAGAGCAAAAGAAGTCAATATGCTTATCAGCTTCATGGACGCAGCCTTACTCGATGGAAGGAGAATGGAACAACTCATAGTCACACAGCTCCTTACAAGACACCAGTGCTCCAAGTAAGACATTTCTGCCCTAGTTTGAAGTCCAAACCATAGCTAGAATAGATTAGAATGTAACAAAGCAAAGACAGCGATAAAAAGTTTAAACAGAAGAAAAGGGAAGGAGTAAACTCAGCAAAGCCTGTTATTTTCTCAAGTGCTAGAATTGCCACCTTAGACATGCAAACACTTTAGCCTCAAAATTCTGCAATTTCATTTTTTCCTGAGCACAGGACTAAGGACAGAGCAATGTATTTAGTTGCTCTGACTCAATCGATGCCACAGACCTGAACAGGCAAAACTAGCATGTCACTTCTAAAAAAAGAGGAAAGTCTTCCAAGAAGTCTCTGGTGCTTCTATGTGGGACTGAAATCGTGGCATCTCATCCACATCTGGGCTTGTTTGGGCCATGCTCACTTCCACTCTACGCAGTATGGTTTTATAGTCTGAAGACTGGAATGAGACAGAAGGTGCGCAAGGTTTTGCGCAAATACGTGTCCTTCTAGAGCCCAAAGTGCTCTGCAATCTGTAGAACTAAATTATTAAAATGTTGCTGGTAGTCATTCTGCTGGACCTTAAATCTTTCTTTGTCCTCACCAAATTGATATTCATGCCAGAAGAAAGGGGACAGGAATGTGACAGATCCGCTTGCACAAGCTTGTGTTTATCCTAACAGTTAACAGAAGCTGGTGGTTTGTTTGTACTGACAAGGAAAAAAAAAAAGTCTTATTGCTTCTTGGAGAAGCAATAAGAAAGTTCATTATAAAAAAAGCATTTCTTTGAGTAAGCCTTCAATAAACCATATCAAGAAAGAAGGTCTTTTGGTTAAGTGCTGTCTAGCAAGTCAGGAGAACACTTAGGGGTTTACAAAGCATTTCTGACAAGAAAGCACTTTGCCCCTATTTGGAGATATTTCCAAAGAGGCCAAATTTTCAATCATTTGTGACACTAGCAAGTGGTGAGACAGTTCAAAGTGCTTTTAACTGATGAAAACTTTGGAGAAAAGAAGGTAGAAGCAAGAAAGAAACAGATGATTAAGCCATTTCTTTGTGTATTAACAAACAAAACAGGTCACAGAAAGTCACCCTAAATTCTTAAAAGCCACCAAAGCATTCTCAAAGGTACTATTCCACAAGAGGAGAGCTACAGAGAGTGGCACCATTACCAGAAGCATTCTGATGACTCACTACCTACCAAACAGGAGCAGTTGCAACCATACTGTCTCCATTCAGTAAACATTAACTTAGTTTTCTTTAATTGCAAAGCTAGACAAGCTTTTAATAACACATTTCACTAGCCAAATTCTTACATATCTGTTAAAATAAACACATTTGTTATTATTCAAATCAGGAGTCACATTTCAGCAGGAAAACTTCTGGATTTGAGTTTTCCTACACTTTTGGGAGATTGTGTTCAAAAACCAAACCCCAAATTCAAACATGATAGCACAAGTGCAAGGGAAGTGCAAAAACACTATGGCAGCAGCAAAAGGAGTGAGAGCCCTCAGCAGCTGGGTAATTCTAAAGCAGGAGAGAAGATGGGGAAATGAGCACACATGAATAAACATCTAACTAAAACACAGAGTTACAGTAGTAACCAGCATAGTCAGACACACAACACCCTCTCCCCCAACTGTCACAAAGCTGGAACAATAGAAATCCCCAAATATTTTTCCTTTGAAGAATACTTGGACAGGCCAAAGGTGGAATATTTCCAGATGAAAACAGATTACAGAACTAACAACAATCAAAATCAAATCGTATCTGTGGTCCCGAGGGATTCTCTATCAACCCCTTTTGCTCTGTAGTTCATCCATGCATTAAATAAGTGGAACAGAAGCCTTGCTAGCAGGAAAGACAACAGCTCCTATCAGTTCAGGGCACCTCAATACAAGAAACAGGGACTCGAGCAGGTCCAGAGAAGGGCAAAGAAGGGTTGGTGAAGGGTCTGGAGACCAAACCCTGTGAGAAGGAGCTGGGGCTGAGGTGAGACCTTATTGCTGGCTACAACCACCTGAAAGGAGAGTGTAGAGAGGTGGTGGCTGGTCTCTTCTCACAAGTAGCAAGTGATAGGACAAGAGGAAATTGCCTCAAGTTGTAGCATGGGAACTTCAGGTTGGATAGTAGAAAAAAACTTCATGGTAACAGTCATCAGGCCTTGGAACAGATTGCCCAGGGAGGGAGCTGAATCATGTAGATCTGGAGCTTAGGTTTAATGGTGGCCTTACGACAGCTAGGTTAATGGTTGGACTCAATGATCTTAAAGGTCTTTTCCAACTGAAACGATTCTATTATTCCTGTACTGCCAAAACTTCTCCAGTTCAAGACATGACAACCAAAGAATTACAAGGCTCATGCTTGGAGAAACCCACAGGAATGGTCTTAATGGGGAATTAACAGTACAGTTAGATATAGACACTGCAGACACTAAAAGCCTAAAGGATTTCAAAAAATAAAACCAAAACAAGAAAAATAAAACTAAGCCACAAATGTAGAAAGACACTACTTTTGTTCTTAAGCTCCAACAGAGAGGCTCAAAGTTGGAAGTGTATCCTGGGGAGGTACACCACAGGTTTGTCCTGTTTGTGGAGACTTCTATAGGCTTCCGCTATTGTCTGCCATTACAAACAGGATACATAGCTAAAAATAATTTCAGTTTGATACTGCAAAGCTGTTGTAACAAATTGCTATGTTTTGCCAGAAAAAGAATAAATCAGTATTTTAAAAATAAAAGAAATCGCTCAATAGAATATCATTTAAGACAGGCAGGCTATTTAAAATAATAATCAAAAGAAAGTAAATGTTCATCCACCAATGCAAAAGCTGTACCTAGGCAGAGTACCAGAGCGACAAGCGAAACCACTCTGCCAGTTCTGAAGAGGAAATACTGAAGCTTTAACATAACACAGCAGCACACATTGGTGTGGTCTAAAAACTAATTAGCTGAGGCACAGAGTGTTATTAGTACTATTAACAGACAGGTTTCTTATAACGGAATCTGTGCATTCAGGCCCTTTTTCCTCACCTAAAAATGAAGAAAACAGCAAGGAAGTTGACCCGATTAACAAAGTACATACAAACAGTTGTGGTCTGCGGTGATCTTACTTGTACAGGCAGTGATCCAACTCCCAGTTCAGTAAAAAACCACTTCCATCTTGCTATAAAAACCAGCCTGTGTTTCCCTCATCAACCCACAGGTAGATCAAAGTGCCAAAATCACGAGCTAGAGCTCTACAGCAAAAGACTCCAATGAGATAAATGAAAAAAAGATTTCCACGTTGAATAACTCCACTGAAAACACTACAAAGCCATTTTTTAGAAAGGAACAGTGAGCAATGTTGACTTTGAGACCTCAAAGGAGCACTTACAAGTACAGAAACACCAACCCTGCTTGTGCCAAGGAACAGATCCGCCCCAAGCACAACAGCAATTGTGCAAGTCACACAGAAGTCACTGCAGGCTGCATAGGCAGTTCTCCAGTCTGACTTGAGACTTGTTTTTAATTTCAAAATCAACTGTGTTACACACAATTTCAATATTCTGCTGGGTGACCAAGCAAGGGAAACAATGAATTTAAGCACAGTCTATAGAGAGATAAAGTGAAGGCTATAACCTAAGTGAAAAATGGTCATGTTGCTAAGATAAGGCCCCCACCACCAATACCACTGTCAAGCCTGGCCATCTGTCAGCAGGAACCTGATTTACTGCTTATAACGCTGCTATACTTGATTACTACTATACTGCTGTAAAAGGCTTCCAGTTTTTTTAAACACACCAAGAGCTACTTTCCAGCAACATAAAAGGGTTAATAAAACAGCTTCTCAGAAGTCAAACTTTTTGAAAACAGGTCCTGAACTTTAAAAAAAAATTCACCCAGTTGCTATGTCACCAACAGATTAAATACCTTTATAAATAAAAATATTAAAAACAGAGGAACATAACTCAAATAAAACCATAAAATTATCGTAAATTATATAGGTTTTACTATATAATAAGGCTGCTTGCACTGCTGCTTGGTTTTTATATGGAAATTATTTTGATGGTGGGCAATTGCAAAGAACTTGATTAAGGGCACTTTAAAACCATCCCTACATTGCCACTGTTCAAGAAAACCATTAGATGAGGCCACTCTGCTTCATTTGATCACTAGTCCAGACAACCAAATTGCTTGCAAGAGCACAAATGACCTGAAGCATCTTTCAACCAGGGCCCTGCAAGCCCTACATACAGCAGTGATGTAGCACCCCATAGTGTAACAACTCCGCTGGGCATATCCGATCCCAGTCTCCTTCTCCTGCATGCCAGGATGACAATTGTCGCCTATGAGATTCATCCTTCACATCAAATACCCACTGAGTGGAACAGCTGCAGGTTCTTTCTCAGGTTAATCAAACAAATCAAATAACAGCATCTAGTAATAACAAGACAATTTTTCTCTCTAAACACCAGCCCTGTATTGCAGGTGGTTTTGTCCCATAGTGAACAAACTGGAGAAGAACTGGTCCCGAGCAGCTGCTCATTAGGTGATCAATGTTCTGCCTGTGCAGCAAACAAGGCAAATGGAATGGG
>JAOXOE010000177.1:0-14583 GCA_028565055.1 Phoeniculus purpureus
TGAGGTGCCCAAAACTGGACCCAGTACTCAAGGTGCGGCCTCACCAGTGCTGAGTACAGGGGGACAGTCACCTCCCTGCTCCTGCTGGACACACCATTTCTAATACAGGCCAGGATGGCATTTGCCTTCTTGGCCACCTGGGCACCCTGCTGGCTCATATTCCGCCTCCTGTCAATTAGAACCCCCAGGTCCCTTCCTGCTAGACCGGTCCTTTTATTTAGAACTGTAGTAATTTACTGATAATGTCCTGAATTTGGACATTAGAAGGTTCTGCAATTGCATGTTGTTTTTTTATTATCCTTCTACATTTTCTCGGTCCTTTTGAACTTTTCAGGGATCCTTGTATCATTGTAGCAGTTGCCCTCAACTGCCTAATTCTAGGTCCTCTCATTGCTGTAGCACAAAAAAGAATTTGCATGTGCTAGCTCATAAATCTCTGGGGATCTGTCCAAGCTGAATTAAAATGCATTTGTAAAAGGAATTCTCATCACTGTGTTTTTAAAACGTATGTTCGGGTCAGGTTTATACAGTAAAACAGGCTGTAACTCTTGTGGTCTGTGGCAGCACATCACACTGTATGGGGTAGGTGAAGCCTTCAGGGAAGAAACGCAGGAATTAGTTACAGTGCATCAGCATGCAGCACAAATTTGGGGATAAATTGGACTGTATGCAATTCTAACAAAAAAACTTTCACTGTTCAATCTAAGCACTTAATGTGGTTTTTAACTGGCTGAACATAAATTCACTGTATTTGTTCTGCTTGGGACAAAATCTCCTAATTAAAAGATTTGCAGTGTGGTCCTAGTAGAGGAGATGCCATCTATATGGTTGAAATTAAAAGTACTGAGTTTGAGTTTCTGTTGATAACTCAGAATTCTCTTGTGCTTGAACTGTCCAGACCTGCAGTTCAGACAAGGACTGTGGTGAGGGAGACCCTGCTTTGAGCTGGAGATAGTACAAAGATGGAGCCAGGCTCTTCTCAGTGTCATCTAATGATAGGACAAGGGGCAATGGGTGTAAGCTGGAACACAGGAGGTTCCACATCAGTGTGAGAAGGAATTTCTTCCCAGTGAGAGTGACAGAACACTGGAACGGGCTGCCCAGGGGTGTTGTGGAGTCTCCTTCTCTGGAGACATTTAAAACTCAACTGGACAAGTTCCTGTGTGACTTGATCTAGGTGATCCTGCTGTGACAGGGGGATTGGACTAGATGATCTTTCGAGGTCCCTTCCAATACTTAATGTTCTGTGATTCTGTGAAGACTTACAGAGGTTCCTTTCAGTTGAGATTTTTTTAACCATTTAACAGCAAATAGTACCTACTGCCATAGAGGATCAATATGTAATTCCTATAGTTTGGTTGTTACAAACTTTTACAAACTTCTGTCTTTGTTTAGCTTTATCAGATACTTGGAAGGAGTTTGTTTCAGGAATGAATTTGTGCAAAGTAACTGCTGCTGTCACCAGAGTGCCTCAGCCCCCATCCAAGTCCCCAGTTGCCTTTTCTGCACCAACAAAAAGAGGTGTGAAATGCCAAAGCCAAGGACATTCCTATGGGGTTTGTACTTTCTTTCAACCAGCTGCACATCGTTGGCCAATCTGTGTCTTTTGAAGTGCATATATATATATATGCACGGATTTAGTGCACATATATATATATATTTTTATAAGGGTAACTTGTTTACAAGAGTGTGTTTTCTTGAGAGCAGCCCTGCAGAGAAGGGCTTGAGGGTGTTGGTGGGAGAAAGGCTGGACATGAGCCAGCAATGTACCTTAACAGCCCAGAAGACCAGTCTTACCCTGGGCTGCATCCGAATTGTGACAAGCAGATCAAGGGAAATGATTCTCCCCCTCTGCTCTGGTGAGACCTCACCTGGACTCTTGTGTCCAGCTCTGGGGTCCTCAGCACAAGAAGGACATGAACCTTTTGGAGCAGGTCCAGAGGAGGCCACAAAATGATAAGAGGGCTGAGACAGCTGTGCTGTGAGGGCAGGCTGAGACAGCTGGAGAAAAGGCACCTCTGAGATGACCTTACTGCAGTCTTTTGGTACTTGAAGGGAGCCTACAAGAAATACAGGGACAGACTTTATAGCAGGAGCTGTTATGATGAGACAAGTGTTGATGGTTCTAAACTACAAGAGAGGACATTTAGCTTAGATACAAGGAGCAAGTTTTTTTACAGTGAGAGTGGTGAAACCCTGAGGGAGCTGGGTCTCTTTAGTTTGGAGAAGACTGAGGGGTGACCTCATTAATGTCTACAAATACGTGAAGGGTGGGTGTCAGGAGGATAGAGCCAGGCTCTTCTCAATCTCATCTAGTGATAAGACAATGGGCAATGAGTATAAGCTGGAACATAGGCGGTTCCATATAAGTATCAGAAGGAACTTCTTCACCGTGATGGTGACAGAGCACTGGAACAGGCTGCCCAGGGGGGTTGTGGAGTCTCCTTCTCTGGAGACATTTAAAACCCGCCTGGATATGTTCCTATGTGACCTGGTCTATGTGATCCTGCTCTGACGGGGGATTGGACTGGATGGTCTTTCAAGGTCCCTTCCAATCCCTAATGTTCTGTGATTCTGTGTAAACCTTAAGGATATGAATCTTAGGGCTAGGTGCTGGACACAGATTTCAGAACTGACTTTGCTTTTTGAGATTATACAATGTTTTCAGCCATTACTCAGGAGAAAGATTTGAGTGGCTGGGTTTCAGCAGGAAATATCCAACCATGTACTCCAAAAGCATCTGAGCACCCAAGTGAAGATACCAAGAGCAAAATCTGTGCTGAATTAAAAGGATATATGTGCTCTGAGAAACAGACACTGTTGTTGAATAGCTACACAGTCAGCAAGTAGTTCTCCTACATGCAGACAGGCAGAAGAAACTATCATCTTGAATCAAGAAGAAAACTAAGTGACCTACTGGCTATTGGTCAAAAACCTCAATGTTGTGGTTGTACAAATAATATTGGAACAAGATACTCTCAAAATTCTAGAGGATCTTGCTCACCATTTTTCTGGGTAATGCTGTTCCAAGCCTTTTACACATTATTGACAGAAACAAAAGATGGCCAAGGCTTGTAATCAAGAAATGTCTTTTTGGGGCAGATTGTGATGAAGAAGTGAAGGTTTTTTCATCTGTAGCTCTTGTAGTGCCTAAATATTTGCAGGAACATAAACAGGTCTCCCTAATAGATCATTCAAAGGTAGCAAACACTTAAATATATGTATTTGGAATAAAAACTTCCACATCTAGATAGTCCTCCTGCAGTCAGTAGAGGAACAGACACTTTCAGAACATGATCCATATCATCTGTTAAGACATTACTGTAGGATGAGACATGTCAGGCATCATCCATTTCTCCCTATTAAATATAAAAGGAACAAAGAGTTATGTTACAAAAGTCTACATGCAATTGGATGAATCCTACCACTAAAGCCTGCCTCTGTTGCTAAGGAAAAGTATCTTAATCAGAAGATAATTCTTCAGGAGAGGACTTCAAAACCAGATTAAAACAGGCACAGCTAAGAAAGGCTGTGTTTGTTTGATATCAATAATTTTAAAACTTCTGGCTTTCTTTCAACTATAATCAGAGAATCCCTGCTGCAGAGGGAAGCAAAGAGGAGTACCCAGTGGTACTTTTGAGGCTCAAGTTAAACCAGTGTAATGCAGACTTCATCTCTTAGGTGTGGGGAACAATACATCTGTACTAGGTGTTCCCCATTCCCTGTCACACGATGAGTCTGTTTCCTGTTAATTTGTCTGCTTGTTTCTTCAGCTGAAATGGACTGAAATCCCTGAAACAGCTGGAGAGATAAAAGGTCTGGCAAACATCTGAGAGATGCTCATAATGTGCCACTGGTTTGGCAGTTACTTCATCCATATATTCATATTTACCTAAAAAGCTTAAGAGAAGACACATGATGTGAGTGAGATGTAGTATCTGACAATAGAGGCCCGGGAAGAAAGGGAAGCCATTAAGTGGTATTTCTGACAGGAAGAGATCCCAAAGAGCACTGCCTATGTAAAACTTAGGAGATAAGGTGCTTTTTGGGTAGGATGAGTAACGAAACTGCAAATGAGGAAGGAAAAATGCTTTATGTTGGTACCCTTAATAGAAAGTCCCAAATTTTCTATCCAAATTGCCACCAGTACAAAGGTTACTAAAATCTGCTGACTGCATTTGCAATGAATGAAGCCTCCTAAGATGCAGGGATCCAGCCAAAGAGCAGGAGCAGCTGAGTCACTAGGTGGAAAATAGTGCTTGGATGGGCAATTGGGCCTGGCTCGTGGCAGATTCTCAGAAGTCTGCTGAGATAAATCTGCTAGTGGGCAGGCAAAGAATGAACCATCACTCTTGGCTTATGCAAAATGTCAGTTCAAAGACCAACGGACACAGGGAGATATTGATGATGGACAGATGGACAATTGAATCATGTCCTTTAAAAGAAGAATGCAGTTAACTGGAATGCAGAGTTCTAGTTTAGTTTTTTAAAGTGTTAGCATAAACTACGGCAAAAGACAGTAAATCTTAACCTTCAAAATGCATTGGCTGGAGTGAGTCAGGAGGAACCACCCCTTTCCTTCTCGCTCCCCTTTTTCGCTCTGTAAATAGAAAAACATTTAGTGAAAGTTCGTGCCCAAACATTCAATGTGAATTAAAAAAAGAAAACTGGGAAGAGAACAACTGAGTATTTTGGATACGAATAAAGTACATTAAAGACAATTTTCACATATCTAAAAAAGGTAATGCCTATAGAAATTGCAAGCAAATTCCACTGAAAGCCAGTATAATTTTTTTTCTGCATTATCCATTCAAGCTAACAGATGGAACATAAGGCCAAGGCAAAAAACTCAAGCAGCATTTTACTGCTGAGGTCTAAGGCATGCAGAATTGATAAGCATAAGTTGAAGCAATTGGAATCTTTCACAGACTTCAGCAGAATCCTTCACTGACTTCAGTTTCAGGACATAAGCTGTAAGTGAACGTGCATACTGTTAACAGTCAATGGACACTGGTTCCTGTGCTCAGTTGTATGCAATATGCTTCACTCAATAAGCCTGGCTGCTTGTTGGAGGGAGCTGGACCCTGCCTTAGATAGAGGTTTAGACAAGGTACCAAAAATACTGATATTAGTTTATACTAACACTTTCAAAACCCAAATGTTCTCCGATTGTGAACTTTTATGGAATTCGTGAATTATCAGCTCTTTCTTTGACATATACATTGCCAAGCCACAAGGCTATTCTGCTTGTTCGAACTGCAGAACACTGACACCAAAGAGTACCTCTGTCTTAAATGGGTGAGACAGTGTGAAGAACCAATGTTATCTGAATCTTGGAAAAAGATTAAGAACTGAAGATGATGCTACAGCTTAAAATGTCTCCTGCTCCATGTGGTTGCTGTGGGAAACCAAGTGGAAGTACCATAGAAACCTGCAGAACATTATGTAAGAGAATCCCTCATGCCCTGAAACCAAATTTGGGTGTTTTGGGAAGGAAAATGATCCAAAAGAGATGGTGAAAATATTACAGCATCTTGGTGGCTAGCAAAGGTTGTGGAAGCCACAGAAATTAATCATCCAGGGAGTGCTTTTATCAATAGCTGATAAAGAACTGAAGAGAAAGCAGGTTGGAAGAAGAATTATTCAAAGTGATCTGCACAGCTTCCAGTCTAGACTAAATAATGAAAATAAACTGGACCAGAAAAGCCTCTAGATGATAGCAGCACTGCTTAACAGCAAACTTGTCAATGTATTTGTTTAAGCCAGGTCAGAGAGTGGTAAGGAATTTTGTCAGCATCAAGAGATGATTTCATAAACTAAGGGCAAGACAAACGTTTCTGAGAGTAGAGTACCTTACAGTTCTGCAAAGAACTCACCAAGCCTTTTGTAACAGTTCTCTTGTTTTCCTCTTGTTCAGTCTTAAGAATAGGTAATGTCATGTAATCTCATCTATTGCGTATTAGTTGTCCAAGTGTCTGTAGAACATTGTCAAGCACAGGCAGAAAAAAAGGAAACGGAAACTGCTAACCAGAACTACATTTAAGTAGTGTAATTTCTAGTACCAACACTTGTAACTTAACAAAAGAGAAGAAAAATGAAGAACGGTACCACATACTTAATTTTCGAATATGAGTAGATTAGATTTGCCAAGCCATTCACAGTATATTGCCGGTAAGACAAGTGGAAGAATTACATCTACTTGCAGCTGTAGTACTGACCACTAGGATTTCTCAGACCTAAACTGGTAGGTCACAAGAAAATAGTTTATCACTTTCTAGATCTCTACTAGTTTGACTGCTTCCCTCTACATATAACTGTTACCTATGCCATTGTGAGAAGAGGTATGCTCAGACATCATCAGTAGTTGAATTGCTGTGTCCTGCCTGTGACATCAACAGTAAGCACAAACACACAAGCAGGATTTTCCCTTGGAGGAACAGACTACACAGAGAGATTTTACCTCAGTTTGATGAGGCGCTATCATGGCCAAGGTGAGAATATCTGTATCATGTATCTTCAACAATACATTACAGAGGTGCTTTTTCCAGGTCCATGTATTTCATATGGCTTTGAAGGACAAAGAGTCAAAAATTACATCCCTCTTTAAATTATCTTAACCCCATAATAATGAGAAAAGCACATTTGTTGGTATAGTGTCCATGTGAATGTGGAACAGTACCTCAATAACTTGTGAAGCCAACTGAAGTTGACTTGCAATGTTCCAATAGCTGAGCTTTCAGATGATTTCTGATCCTTAGTGTACAGAAGAGTAGGTTTTAGGTAGCTTTTCTATGGGGTTTTTTTTTCTGTACTTGCCACCAGTTTGTCAACTGATCGGGTCAGATACTGAGATTAATCAATCAATTCAGTTAATGTGCTAATGAGTGGAAAAATATTTTAAAAAACACAGCAAGATGGGTTCAAAAACCACCTATAAAGCCATAGGCAAAACCAAAGAATGGTTTGATTTAGGGGAAAACAACAAAACAGATTTGATATACATGACATAAAAACCCCAGTATACATACAAAGATTAATCATGTCTTCTTATATAACTGGGCCAAGCTGTTAGCTCATTCCCTGCAAAGGAAAGAAACATAGAATCATAGTGGCTGGATAGGACCTCCAGAATCATTAAGTCCATCCCAACATCTCCCTAACCACTAGACCATGGCCTCAAGTGCTCTAGCTACTTGGTTTTTAAACACACCCAGGGATTCCACCACCCTGTTGAGCAGCCTGTTCCAGTGCCTAACCACTCTCTCAGGAAAGAATTTCTTCTTAATACCCAATATAAACTTCCCCTGAAGCAACTTCAGGCCATTTCCTCTCATCCTATTATTAGCAATTTGGGAGAAGAGACCAACCCCAGCCTTGTTATAGTCTCCTTTTAGGTAGTTGTAGAGAACAATAAGGTCTCCTCTTAGCCTTTTCTTCTCTAGACTAAATAGTCCCAGTTCCTTCAGCCACTTTTCATAGGGCCTGTTTTCTAGACCTCTCACCAGATTTGTTGCCCTTCTCTGGACTCAATTCAGCACCTCAATGTCATTCTTATAGTAACATCTAGCAGTTCTTTTCATTGTGGAAACATGGTGTCCATAGTTCAGTCCAGCTTTTGTGTCCTCAGATCCACTGGTTCTTTTAAGGATAAGTTCCTTGCTCCATGTTCTCAAAGCCTATCCCCTGCTCCAGTGTGTTGTTTTTCATGAGCTATGGACAGGACCCTATTCTTCCATTTCACCACACCAAAGAAAGCAAACTTCTGATCTCTGATGAGCCTGCTGTCTCCTCCATCACCATGCTTCAGGGTACGAGATGGATGCTAGTGGCATTCTCAGCTCAGTACCACGTGCTTTTATCACTGAACCAATAAGCTTCACACACCAGAAACAGTCAACAGGAATCACGGGTTGTTCCTCTCACACAAATATGCTTATTTGCAGAGGTGTTGCCTGCCAGAACTAAAGCTGGGGAGATCAGCAACTGCTGACCCCTCAGGCTAAAAAAAATCTCACCAAATTCCAAAGTATCACAGCACTAATTACTGTAAAAAAGATTTCAGAATATAATCAGCTCATCATGGCCAAAAAATCCTTACTCTTCGGACTGCTTTTAAACTGGGGGGAACCTGTGAACTACTTGTTGGATATTTACTGTGTTCACACTTTCCACCTGTAGAACCTGGGCAACCAAAAGCATGGTCTTCCACAACAAAATATTTGTGTGGAAATGCCTACAGACATTCTGGATTACCTGAGGGGGAAACAACTTCTGTGAGCTGAGCAAGCCTATGCAAACTTAACGTCAACGAGTACTGTTTGGCAAAACCAGCAAAACAGAACAAGAGAGCTGATCATCTGCTTTGGATTCCTGTTGTTGACATGTTACTGCTAAACACAGATACTATCAAGTACAGGGTGAAGGAAGCAATCCTTTGCGAATCCTTGTTACGGTTCTACTACCTTCAGGGTGATGTTTGCTCTCATAGCATTATGAGAAAGCTACTCGTGGAGTCCTTCCACCAAGAGAAAATAAGAGTGCTGCAGGAAAGGGAGATCTGTGCTCCTTATAGCCATTACTATTACTGTCCCCTCAAAAATTACTGGATTTTTATTATAGATGGGGATCAATCCCACCACCTTATGATACTATTGTTTGTCAATGAAAAGAACATAGCAGCGCTTTCATAGCAAATAAATGTGACAATAAGGGCTACCAAGAGCTCTGTAATTAATAACTCCAGCTGTCAGACAGCCATCAGACAGACTTTTGGCTGAGACTTGGGTTTAAGTGCCTTGCCATCATTAGGCCATGGGGGCAGCCACAGTTGTGATACGCTGTGGATATATGAAAAGTGACACTCTGTGGAGTGAGCAAAGCCCCGCAGAAGAGTGATTGCTCCCGTGAAGAGGACCCAAGTAGACATCTCAGGCAATATTGAATTGGGCCCAACCATTAGACCTCAGGCTCTTATTTAATTCTTTGTTTATTAGGAACATGACACAGCTAACATTTCCATCCCCTTTCCGCCTGCTTAACTCTTTCCCAAAATAAAGAGTTGTGCTAATTTTCTTGAGCACAAGGTGGCAGGATTCAGCTTCACTTTAAAAGCAATTCAGTGCTGAACAGTGCTAGAACCAGGCAAGGTAAGAACGCTTTGTTATTCAGGAGTGCACTGCCAGGTACGATCAAGTAGCTAGATAAATCTGCAAACAAGGAGAACACTGTAAGTGACAAAAGCCAGGCGAGGATACTCTGAGAGTGCCTTGTGTTTACAGGAATTTCAGAAAAGGGCAGCGTGTAACCTGATTTTGTCACTGAGGGAATAATGTGTGAGGTCAGGAAAGAGAGGCGAGTACATGTCGGAATTGATATCCCAGCAGATGCTGGAAAGATGAGTTCGGGTCATGGTGCAGCTGTGTCTCTGTGACCACACTAGCTTGAATACAAGAAAGCCTTCATGTGGAAATTTTCATGGGAATCAGGATATTTTTCAGGAAAAAAAGTTTTCTGATAAAATCAAGAGCTCCCATGAGCTTGTCCCTTTTGTAACAGGCCTTGATTTTTTTCAGCTCTTGACAGAAATCCATTCCAGATACACTGTTTCAGACAAAATTTCTATGCTACGAATCATAGAATCATTAGGGATTGGAAGGGACCTCAAAAGATCATCCAGTCCAATCCCCCTGTCACAGCAGGATCACATAGACCAAGTCACACAGGAACACATCCAGGCAGGTCTTAAACGTCTCCAGAGACTTCACAACTCCACTGGGCAGCCTGTTCCAGTGCTCCATCACCCTCACTGTGAAGAAGTTCCTTCTGATGTTTATATGGAAGCTCCTATGTTGCAGCTTACACCCATTGCGCCTTGTCCTATCACTAGATGACACTGAGAAGAGCCTAGCTCCATCCTCCTGACACCTACCCATCATGTATTTATAGACATTAATCAGGTCACCCCTCAGTCTTCTCCAAGCTAAAGAGACCCAGCTCCCTCAGCCTCTCCTGATAAGGGAAGTGCTCCACTTCCTTCATCATCCTCATTGCCCTACGCTGGACTCCATCCAGCAGTTTCGTGTCCTTCTTGAACTGAGGGGCTCAGAACTGCATGCAATACTCTAGATGTGGTCTCACCAGTGCAGAGTAGAGGGGGTGAAGAACCTCTCTTGATCTGCTAACCACCCCCTTTCTCACCTACCTCAGGACGGTGTTGGCTCCTTTAGCCACAAGAGCACACTGCTGGCTCATGGTCATCCTGCTGTCCACTAGGACCTCCAGGTCCCTGTCTCCTACACTGCTCTCTAACGAGTCAGTCCCCAACGTATACTGGTACCTAGGGTTGTTGTTGCCCAGATGCAAGACTCTGCATTTACCCTTGTTATATTTCATGAAATTTCTCTCTGCCCAGCTGTGTAGTCTGTCCAGGTCTCATTGAATGACAGCATAGTCTGTTGGGGTGTTGGCAACACCATCCAGCTTTGCGTCATCACAAACCGTACTATGAAACAAGCTTATTATGTGGATGGTGTAGTATGAGTATGTCATTTTGGAGTCATCAAACTCAATTTCAGGACAGTAATTTAAGCAAAACATTTTGAAAATTTCATTATGTTTTGCTTCCAATATAGTCAGATGAGTGTGCTATTGTAATTTTGCCCATGGCAGTAAAAAAAAAGAGCAAATAAATGTGTATCGCCACAGCACATAATCTCTGGGAGGTCATTAATTTGTTCTCACCTGAGGCTAATCTGACTATCCTTCACAAGCTCTGAGAGGCTCACCTCACTTGCTCTGAGAAAGGTCTATTGCTCAAGATTCCAGTGTCCTCCAAGGTGATCTATTTGTTGTGCTTACCTGTCCCTTCCATACAAAAGTTTTCATAGTGTAAAGCATGAATGTATTTTATAAATCCAGAGCATTATTTCTTGTTCTATCCTATAGACAAGTTAATAAAAATTTACCTGTCCCTTTGCACACCCTTTTATGTATTCCAGAAGTGCTGTGGCACTTCTCTTCAGTCTTTCATGCACTATAGAAAGACAAGTTTTTGAATCTTGATTCACAGTTCGTATTTTCTGTCCTGATCACTCTACAGCTCTGTTATATTTTCAGGTTTACTCTTGCAGCATTACCAGAAAGTTATTTGTCTCTAGCGGATTAGTTGTGGCTTAACTTTAAGAAATGATTGATAGGAAGTAGTTGAGAAGTTCTTCCCCACTGTCTTTAATCTGCAAGAGAAAACACATAAGGATGGTATTACATTTATAAATAAAACTTATATATGTAGAAATAAAGCCATGCCTTACTATAGCAACTCTTTGTATAGCTGACTTTTTGTTCATCTTGAATGAAAAGACTCAAAGCACCTTGCAGCACCTATCAAAAAAGTTGCCCTTTCCCTCAGTAGGCCAGCAATGGTATTTATTGATGGAGGAGCATTTCCCACCATTCATTTTGGTCACTTTGATAGTCCTAGTGAGCTATACTTTCAGCTTCCCACATTGTCAGGCATCTATCCAGGGACAAAATTTACCAATTAATTTAGTTAATAATGCTAATGAACTTAAACAAAAACAAATCAAGGAAGATTTGAAAAAACACTTAAAAATTTCAGGTAAAAATAAAACTAACTTAATTTGGGGGAAAAAAACAGGACACATTTAATTCACCCCACATAAAAACCCCACACAGACACATACAGAGATTAATCACATGTTTTTACACAACTGGGACAAGTTGCCATGTCCAGCCCCTCAAAGGGAAAAGACTTCCAACAGTTCTAGCTCCTTGTGGAAGTGTGGTGTTCATTCAGTTTATGCATATGTCCCTCGATGTCAGCAGGCACTTTAAAGTCCAGATGCCTGTTCCATGTGCTTCCAAGTCAATCCTCCATTTCCAAAATGCAGATTCCTATGGCCACAAACAAGAGAAGAACTCTCTCCATCTCAGGAAAACATGCAGTTCAAATGAGACCTTCCTTCCACCGATCTTCGAAGTACCACTCTCCATTCACCACTTTCCCAGAGCAAGATGGCTGCTTTCTCTGCAAACCACAGCCAAAAGTCAAGTCAAGAAGGATGACCTGGAAACCACAAACGGGAAGTTCCAAACCAGTTGTTCCAGTTTTTTTGCAGAGCTGAAAAATTCCACAAGTTGCCACAGCAACCTCCCAATGCCTCAGGCCAAGAAATCTTAAATTTTGAACTATGACACATATTCCGCTCCCAATCAAATAAAATAATTAAATTTCAGCAGGTGACACATTATTTTTAAGAAAATTTAGTACTTTACCAAGGTGTTTTCACACCTGATCATATTTTGGCACTGTTACACAAAAATCTTGTGGATAAGTCCCTGCCTCTCTAAGAAATAATTACTGTACTACACAGCAAGACTCTTGTGAAAAATATCTTCCAGTTGCAGAAAATACAAAATTGGCATTTGCCACAGCAGGTGATAATATCCCTTTCCAGTGTGTGCTCTAGCTTTAATACTTACCTAGTCCTATGAGTTCAGGGTCTTACCTACAGAACTTTTCCAACACTACTGAATTATCAATTACCTAGTTTGATCCAGCCACATGGTCTAATTTGAAATTTCATTGACAGCACTCAGTTTCCTAAAATCGCAGAAAATGGTGACATAAGATGCCTGTGAAGTAATAAAGTCCAGCATAAGGCTGTACATGATTACCTGACTGTGAGCCTCTTGTAAAATCACCTGGAGAATCATGATTAGTATTTATTTCCTTAAAGCAGAAATAAATGTATTTATGTTCATCCAGGACAGAAGGGGAAATTGAGCATATTTTTCAAAGTTGTAAGCAGACTTGGCCAGAGTACAGTAGTGTAGGATTTATAGCACCTTTCAGGGTTTTGAAATCTTACTTCTCTCCGGCCTTAGAGACCTTTCCAGAGGTTTTTCTGAAAATAGAATCATACTGCAGTTTATGCTATTAATTTTGCTGTCTCTTTCCTAAATACTTTACTCCAAACCCTCTAAAAATCCCAATTATTTTGGTTCTAGAAAATGCTTCCATGAAACTGTCTTACTTTCTATCCCTCTACAAATACTTCTGTTTAGATAAATATTGTATTCTAAAGCTGTTAGTGCCCTTTTAATCCAATTCTGTTCTTGTAGAAAAGCCTTTTGCTCAGACAGTGTTTTTCATGGTCCTTCGATTCTTACATGCCTCCTTCTGTGGTTTTCGTTGCTCCTTGATCTTTGTTGTGTTTTACTTAGAAAGGACAAAGTATTGAACTTGGTAGGGCGGAGATATATTCTGAGTAGAAGAGATTTATCTATATAAAAATTTTACTTACATTTAAATAAATTTAGTTTCAATATGACAGCACATATCTTTTACCCAGTTTTTACTCATCCCACTAAAAATGAGGCATAAATAGATGTTTTGGTTAGGCATGGGGCATGGCTATGACTTTCTTACTAGAAAGTTCTTTGAAAAAAAAACCCACCCTGCCTCTACCTATGAACCCAGTAAGAACCAGATTTTTCTGAAGCCTGAACAAATGCAAAAAAGGATGGAGTGTGTTTTCAATTAGTAAGTGCCATGTTAAATTGATTCCCGAGCACTTTGTAACAGTGTATTGATGGCTTGTTCTGTACCTTTGTAACAAAAACTCTGTAATGTTTCTTTTTTTATTTCACCCGGATTTACTCATTTCGAAACTCTCACCTCACGTAATTACATAAGAAAGGGGCCTTACCGTCTTCGGTTCTGAGGTAAGTAAACATCCTGCCAGCACGAAGCAGGGGGTGCCCGTCGTTGACTGGGCAGAAGGAACACAACGTCAACAGTGGCAAGGGAAGAACGTGACTGCGAGGCCCAGTCTTCCTTGCCAACCGGCCCTTACACCTGCGAGTACGCGACACACGCACCTAAGTCACACTTGCCTCCACCTCGACGCACCGAAATGGGAACCGCTTTCCCTCCCCACTCCCAGCTCCCCTAACCAAGCGGGCACTATACTGGTCGATAGCGCGGACGGAGGTTAATTAGCCGTCCGCGCTAACCGCGGCCGGTGCCCGCGGGGAGCAGCGGGGTGCGGGTGCGTGCGAGGGGTGTGTGCAGTGCATGGCGGCGGCGGGACGCGCGGTGGCGCCTGCGGAGCGCCCATCGCCGGGCACTGCGGCGGCTCCGCACCGGCCTCGCTGCGGAAAACCCGCACCCGGGGCGGGGGCGGAACACGTCGAATGCCCCTCGCTACAGCCTGAACAAGTCGTTTTGGGGAGAGAACAAGGCATCGGCCATTCGTCGCCTGTCAGGAACTCTCACGACGTCCTCATTTGTCACCTCATGGCGAGGTCCCGCGCTGGCGGGGACGCCTGGTGCCCCTCGGCGTGGTGCGTCCCGTCGCCCACCCCCTACACACAGCGATGCGCACAGTCGGCGCCATCAGCGGGTCTCTCCCCATCCCATGGGGCGCGGGCGTGTGTGTGCGTGTGCGCGTCTGAAGGCTCCGGCGCTGGCTGCCTATTGGTATCTCAGTGAAATGCAGCTGCTGTATGTTTCCCTCCCTTATAACGTGGGCTATAGGGTGTCTGGTCCAGCTGCACAGG
>JAOXOE010000178.1:0-21577 GCA_028565055.1 Phoeniculus purpureus
GAGCAAAGCTGGAGCTGGGTAGATTTAGACTGGATGTGAGGAGGAAGTTCTTCACTGTGAGAGTGGTGAGAGCCTGGGATGGGTTGCCCAGGGAGGTGGTTGAGGCCCCGTCCTTGGAAACCTTTAAGGCCAGGCTGGATGAGGCTCTGGCCAGCCTGATCTAGGGTGGGATGTCACTGCCCATGGTGGGGGTTTTGGAACTGGATGATCAGGTGGTCCCTTCCAACCCTGACTGGTTCTATAGTGACTTATAGTGGGGAAGGTACTTTCATCTCAAAGCCTGTGTTGTAGGTGCTTAGAACTTCTAGAAAACAATATGGGTATGTTCCTGTGTGACTTGGTCTGGGTGATCCTGCTGCGGCAGGGGGATTGGACTAGATGATCTTTCGAGGTCACTTCCAGTCCCTAATGATCCTATAATTGTGTCAAAGGAGGTATTTGTAAACATCCACAGTTTGATCCATACTTGTAGCAGTTACTCAGCTGTGTGTAGTCAAGTGAAGCATTTTACCAAAAATCTGAGGAGGAGTTTAGAAATTATGGAAACTGAGGCTGAAGCAAATAGGAATTTGTAATACTGTAAACATCAGTGCTAAATAAATCTAAATCAGAGTTGCATCTGAGCATTGCCCACTCCACCTCAGTAAGGAAGTCAAGTGAAGCTGCAGGAATATCTATGTGTCCTCTGTGTCTGAAGAGGAAAGGCAAATGCTTTGTCCTTTGGATTGAGGAGGAGGAACAGAGTGTAGAGACTGGTGTTTTCTTTGCAAGAGTGCTTGCTGACCTCAGGTCGTTGAGCCCTGGACATGGCACTTGAACAAGTGGTCTTGCAAACTCTTATTAAGACTTACTATATGATAAAGATGAGGAGTGGCATATTGCTTTTGCCTGGAAAAGGTTTGTGTTGGTGTTGCCAACTGTGCTTTAAGTGGTTTGGCCTCTTTGAAACAATCTGTTTCAGGAAAGAGTGTAATTAACGTGCTGTTTTAACCACACACAGCTGTGGAGTAGGTTTTGAGCCCAGCATGGTTTACTTAACATTGTACTAGTTTTTGTTCACAACTACACCAGTATCAATATGCTTTAGAAAATGACTCTATTTGAAATTTGCATACACAAATCTAAATTTTAAAAGACTATGTAGAAGTGTCTTGAGGTAAAACACCCACTGCTGCTTTCACTAGATTTTTTCCTTATTGTAACGTCTATTTTTGTCTTACCAAAACTCTATCATTATGGAAAGATATAGTTAAAACTTGGCTCAGTGCCATCTGTCCTGCAAGACTGAATTGTTCTTAAGGCAGACCATTTTGATTGTATTCCAACGGCTTCCTTTTTTGCATTGTTTGCTTCTATTAGGTAAATGGTCCCTGTGGGGACAGTATCTTCAGGACCTTGTAGGGCCCAAAGTATTGCTATATTTCAGTCTGTTTGTTAGCATTATATTGTGCTAGGACAGAAGGACAATGGTGTGCATTGTTTTTTTGTAGCATAACCGAAGTTTTCTTTTAAAGATGTTTTGATCTTGGATATACAGTAACTCTCCCTGTCTGCACTATGAATATGACCACGTTAGAAGAACAAATTGATGCTGAATGCAGGTGGCACCAGTGTCCTGGAGCTGTGCTGTAAAAGTCTGGGAATGATCATGTAGTAATGCTGCTTCTCATCTTAAATAACTCAGCTTATGGGAGGTTTGGAGGGTAGGAAGCTGTTTTTCTGAACAAACATCTTTTTTCCTTGATCAGTATCACTAGCTTTGAACCACAGGGGATGGTTCCAGGAATTGTCCTGCAATAATCTTTCTTTGAAAAACCACTTTTAAATTTGTATTGCAACCACAGGGCTCCAAACCAAGGTGTCAGAACTGAAGCCATCTTTTGAGTCCTTTACATTGTTTTTTAGTGGCTACATGTCACTCCTGGCTATCAGTCCCTCCTATGAGAAAACATCCTCATGTTTTAGCCAGTTTGCAGAAGCCTGGCCAGATCACTTGTTGCACTGAGGGGAGCCTGGCCTGGCACAGACAGACTGCTGCTGTTAAGTGGAGTCACAGCCCTGCCTCCTCCTCCACTCCCGCCAGCGCTGCTTTTATTAAGAGGTTTGGAAAACCTTCCACCCTCTTGCCTGGCACTGTACCCCAAGGGAATTGTGACTGAATGGGGCTGGACCCTGCCCTTATCTCTGCTGTCAGAGCTGCCCACCTGGTAGGTGGCAGCAGGGGCACCGCTTCTCAAAGGAGACTTTCCTGTGCTGAGGAGGGGCCTTGTTTTTTGTTTAACAGTTTCCTATTGTTCGAAACAGCAGGTTGTCCCCTCCCACACTATTCTAGCTCTTTCCTCCTCCCTTAAATAGTTTTTCCATGCAAGTATTAGTCAGAGTAGTTACCCTAGCAGTGAGTTCTCTAAGAGCGTTTCCAGGCTGCTCTGAACTTCGGCTTTTGTTGTAACAGCCAAGTGGAGTTCATGCAATAGAAAGTGGCTTTTGAAGGTAGGTCCTTCAAATTTTTTAAATCTGTTGTTTTGATTGAGTGTCATCACCTTTGTGATATGACTGGTTTTTTGATTGAATTGAGGTTTTCACAGAGATTCTCTCCTCTGTGTGGTACTGAAAGATAGAAAATACTGATTTCGATGTAGACTGAATTTGTTTCTAAGATGCAAGGAAAGAGTATTGCTGCAATTAGTTAACAGTTTGTTTTTCACTAGCTATTGCTGCTGTATAGTGGTGCTTCATATCTGTACGTTTTACTCATTTTCTGCTACCTGCGTGAAGGGCACTTTGTAAGCCAGAAGCTACCTCTTCTCCACAGCATTGTAGCCACTCCTGACTAATAGTACCCATATTTAATAATATAATATTTGAAGCTAAAGCAAATCAAAATCTCTTTTCACTGTAACATTCGTAACAACTAGAAGGAATTGGCAGTTCCATTTCCTATCCCTGTTACTTTGTGATGTAACTATTACTTAGTCACCAGCTCTCAGGACTGCTCTTTTGATCATTTAGACGTGGCTTTGCATCCGCACATTGAATCCTCTTATTGAATTCTGTGTTACCATACTTCTATATATTTAATACCTCATTTCAACATATAGAGAGCTTTTCTGGGTTTTTTATGTGTTTGATTTATGAAGGTGAACTTGCTCTGTCTGGTTTTCTGATCATCTGCCTTCTGTGGAGTATGTCATTTTCAAAATAAATGTTAATTGTTGTGTGAATTTTGAAAGTCTACCACTGCTATTCCATACTTTTCATTGTTCCAGTTTAGCTGAAGTTCATATTTGTTTAAAAAATCCCACGAGCTGTTTTCATACATTGGGATACTAAGCAGAGGTTTTTAATTTCATGAAATTATAAATCTGGATCTTCAGTTTGTTCCTGAGAGAGGGAAATAATATCTGTTGTCATTTCCCCTGCTCACCATTCAGTATAATAAACATTCTGCCTGTTGAAACAATCTAAATTTTTTTTAAGGAATAACTACTTTGTAATCCCCAAGTGTTTTAGGCTGCCTGAGGAATTGATCATTGTCTGCAGAGGCAGGGCTCAGCTGATCCACAGCTGGAAGTGGAAGTTCTGCTCTCCTTTTCCCAGCTACAACTTTTTGATGACTCGGTTCAGGTCACTGAGCCAGTAGGAAATAAATCCTTCTCCTCCAGTCACCCTGAAACTGCTGATTTTGTGCTCTGGATTTGCTCCTGTGAGCCAAAGGACAGAAGGAAGGTGTTATCTGCCCACACCAGAGCACTGGAATGGAGAGTGTTCTAGTCCCTACTCCAGGGGCTCTGAGATGCAGGGTTTGCTTGTTCATACGTTGCCTGTCTGAGATGATAGGTCCTTCTCCTAGTGCATTGTACTGAGTGGGAGTAAGAGAGGCTTTAGAACTTTTTTTTCCCTAACTGGCAGTTCAAGAAACCACTTGCTTTTCTTTGATAGAGAAGTGTTGCTGTGGATATACAGGGGTTTGTGTTTTCTGAAGTTGTCCATTTACAATGGCGTTACACCTATAGGTTACAGAGTAATGTCAGAGTTTTAGACGTCTTAAAAACCCAAACAGTCTCATTCTGGGTTAGAGAGTTTCCTGTGTAAAGCTAAAGAAACATGATAAGTAGCCAGAGGAACTGAGGAAGCAGACTGTGGTGGGTGTCACGATGAACAATGCTTTTTGGCACACCTGCTGCCTCACTGTGGAGCTTCTCTGTGCTTGGCAGGAAAGAAGCAGTTTGGAGGACAACCAGAGTTTTGTGGATGTTTTTTGGTACATTTCCATCTCTGTGAGGAAGAGAAAACGGAAACCCTTGTCGTGCAATGTAACAAGTGGATGGTAAAGGCTGACACCATCAACTTGTGGGTCAGGATTTAATAAAAGACTTATAAATGGTAAAGTCAGTATTATGCTAGATCCAGGGGCTCTTAGAGATGATTCCAGGGAGACCAGTGTACTTTGGGAAGGGGGAGTAGTGTGATGCAGTCAAAACAACGTGCTAGAGAGAATTTTGCTCGTACTACCATTTTGATTTATTCTGAAAATATTTGGATACTTTGATTCAAGATGTAGTTTTTCTAGTAATCAAGAAGCAAAATTAAGAGAGACGGACAAATGTATTAGTAGGAAGGTTTGCAGGTTAACATGGTTTTTGACTCTACCAAGTGCAAAGGGATGTTAATCAGTTGCTGTTTCTGCTGAGAGTTGTTATGAATGTGAGCTGCAAGACAGGATTACTTCTTGCAAAGGACAGTGTGTCACAGTCACATCATTTAATCCATTTTCCAGTTGTGTCACTTCAGATTCTCTTTTTTAACTGATGTATTAATATGCATGAAATTCCACAAGCTTTTTATTCTCAGGTACTTGATTCCACAAGAGGATTTATGTTACTATTGCTGTCCTAATTGATGAGTATCAGGATCACCAGAGTATGTTGGAATTGGAGAACTTGGGGGTACTGGGCAGAAATGAGAATACTAAAAATTCAGAAAAACTTCATCTAGCTAAGGAAATGCAATTAACACCACACATTTTGGCTCAAGCGGAAAGAGATTTATTGGCAGTTGACCAGAAGTGTAAGATTTTTCCAGGTCAACCACTTGGTTGCATGTGTGCACCAAGTATGATTTATTAATCAGAGGAGGGATGCAGAGATTGTTAATCTGGATAGAATGTTGTTATTTTTTTCTGCCTCACGTGTGTGTAAGAAAGCTGTAATGCTATTTAAGCAATGGATATTAAGTGTATCTGCTTTATTCTAGTACTGAAGGAAAGTTGTAGGATTCATTTCTCAATAAAGTATATGTTGTGATGTAATGAGATGACTGAGGAATACCATTATGATGTGGTAACCCATCTTGGTAAGAGTAGCTTTTACAGATGTTTTCCCAGATGTCAGGTGATCATTCCTTGAAGGCTGGTTGTTCTGAGGGAGAAGACTTAAACAGAACAGTGCTTGGTTTTGTCCTTCTGTTGCCTTGCTGGTGTTCTGGATCTACATCTGTTCCTGTACCAAGTTGTGAAACTTTCAGTTGCCTTTTGTGTCACCAGCACATTGTCAGGGTGTTTTGGAGAAAACAAGTTGCATTGTACAGCCTTAAAATGCTTGGAGAGTGGAGCTTGTATCAGCAGGTCTTGTCTAACAAGATGAGTCAAGAGGAGGTGTGGGCAGTGTCTGTCTGTGACCAGCTCAGGGTGGGGTTGGTTTGGGAGTGGCTATGTAATCTGGACTGGGGTTTTGGGAAGAACCAAACTTCAGAGACCATCCTGGATTGCCATGTATCTCTGTGGGTTTAATGATTCTCCTGTAGTGAGCTCCCAAAAGACTATAGGGGCTTCTTACCAAATAAGCTAACAGTTATTTACATAAGTGCTAGATGTTTTGGTTGGGTTTTTTTAAAAATAGAATAGTCCAAAGAATTAAGGAAAACAAAATGGAAATAAACGTGTCCAAAGAATTAAGGAAAACAAAATGGAAATAAACGTGTCCAACTTTCCTGTTGCCTGCTATGTCTCTGCTTCCCAGCCAGTCAGTCACTGAATGGCACCAAAAGCCTATCAGAAATTTTGTGTGATGTCTAAGACCTGTAGTAGCTGGAGCCCTCTCCTTTGAACACCCGTGGTACCTCTGTGAGGGGAACAGAGCAGGATGGGGCTGTATCCCTACTCCGCAAGTGTGCTGCATGGAACGGCCACACTTTGAAACTGTCACACACATATAATAAAAAGCCAGAACCCAAACCCTATACATAAACACTATAATCCTGAGACCCAAATACTTCCCAATTCACTTTTGCAGCCCCTAGAGCTGCTGTTGACTCTTGCTTGAGACCTTTTAACAAAGCTTCTCTGTGTACTACCCCCAGTCCCTGAGGCATTCGGGTGAGACACATCAATTTAGGTTGGCTACTTCTTTCTACAGGGCAAAAATAAGAAGAATTGAGCACAAAGAATGTAACACCAGTGTAGGATGCTGTTTTTTCATGTGTTGTGAGCCTGGACTAGACCAAAAGCTGTGCTTAAGTTTGCAGCTCTCCTGGGAGCTGCTGTTGGAAGGGTATGTGGTTTTTGGGAGACACATGTTGTCTTTAGTTTCGTAAGTGGTTTCGGTCACCAGTGCGGGATCAGATTTGAGAGAGTAACAGAAACAACTGCTTGCTTTTGGTAGAGCATGGAACCAGAGCAGCACTGAAACAGTTTAATTCCTGCTGAAAGAAACTGAATCTCTGAAGTAAACATCCTTTTATTTACGGTCTAGGCTAAAATCCTATTGTCCAAAGTTGGCTTTCTGTAGCTACTCATTCACTCGGTGGTTTTAGTGTTTGTTGTTGGTTCAGTGTTTTGTGGAGTCAGGCCTTATCTTGTTTTTGCATATAGGGGCATGTGTACTTAGCTTCAAACTTCCTTTTTGTTCTGTTTTAAAGTAACAACAACAGAAAGTTTTATTAAAAATGTTTTCTTCTCTACATGTATTAATTGGTTAAATGGATTATAACTTCCCTAGGCACACACAGATTTATATTTTAATTTCATATACAATAGACTTCTTCCATTTGGAACAAGAATAACTCTTGTGAACTGCTTCTTCGTGGTCTTATTTCTGCAAATGAGCAACCTGAAAATGTGGAAAGGCTCCTTTTGTGGCATATACCTCCTGTCTAGCACTTCCTGTTTTGCTGGGATTTTTTTGTAGGAAGCTTCTGGTGCCACCCAGTAGTGTCATTTCATTGTAGGGAGCTTCTGGTGCCACTCAGTAGTGTCATTTCATTGCCAGGCAGATTAAAAATAAATCAAAGCTGTTGACATCATTGTTCTTTTTCTTAACCCAACACGCAACTGGTCTGTTCAGCTTGTATTATAATGTGTCTGCACAGCTTCTGCTTCTGTCACCCATTAGGACAGCCTGATTGTGCTTAACAAGAGCCTCTTTCATGCTGTGTGGACCTCTTCAGGCCTCAGCAGGACACAAAATAATCCCTTTTGCATTTGGTACTTTCACAGTACTTTCCTGTTGGAATTAAAACAATAGCATCAGTTTCATAAGCCTATTTTTGATGCAAAGAACTGTGTAATTATTTCTGTATTTTATAGAATGAACAGCACCTTTTTTCCAGCGTATCTCAAGATGTTAGGATATTAAAAGTTTTAAGGATAGAGTTGTATAAGTTTTTAAAATCAGTATGGAGGTAGTTTTTTATGGTAGACTGGTAAGACTTAATGTAAACAGGTTTTTTTTGAATCATAGCTTAGATAATTCAGACTTTGAGTTCTAAGAGACCAGAGTTTTGCAGAAGTTCATATGCAAATGTTAGGGCTTCACTCTAACTTTTAGTACTAAAATTAAATGAAAGGATCTGTATTTCAGAAAACATGTTTATATAGGATACAATCTGCTTCCATCTGTATATATGTTTTAGTGTTTTAGTTTCTGAAATCTATTTCTGACAAATATACCAGACAGAGAAATCCAAGAGAGTACCTTTTGCCTGTTTTAGCCATCTATTCCAAGTCTCACACTGTGAACTAGATTGAAGTGGATTTGAAGGCTTTTTTTACTACTCCTTGATGAAAAGATAGCAAGGTTTTTAATCTTCCTGAAGATTTATTATAGTACGTCTTTCAGAATGTCTTACATCGGAAGAATTTAAACAGAGTAAATTGTCTATTTATAAGGAGCTTCCGGGTGAAAGTAAAATTTTGGGTAACAGTTAGCTGCTGATCCTGTTACATGAGGCTTCTTTCCAGTGTTTGGAGGAATCACTAGGTGACCTTGCCTGTGTTTGATGTTTAGTTGTGACTTCAGAACGATTGTGTGTTCAGTTGTCATTACCCTCTTTAAAACAAAAATGGCCATCAACTTTATGAGATGGTCTGATGGATTGGGGCTGCAGCTGAGAAGAGGCACAGTATGTCCATGGCTTTTGGCTCAGCCAGCACTGGTCCAGTTGGCTAGGTCTGGTTTTGGGGTGCAAGAGCCACAGGTAAAGCGTGGCAGTGCATTACAAGTCCTGTGTTTGCTAGTGGGTGACAAATGGGATGTAGTTTTGAGTCTTGGTCATGTTTATGTGCTTCATAGTTGTGTGACTTGATCTAGGGTTTCCTGCTCTGGCAGGGGGATTGGACTAAATGATCTTTTGATGTCTCTTCCAATCTCTAATGTTCTGTGATTCTGTGAAAAGGAAAAAAGTACCAACCCAACAACAGACCCTCGTAAGCTTGTACAGAGTGTTTCTCCATAATTTCTCTAACTGCATCAATCAGATGTTTTCTTTTCCTTGTCTCCTAGTTGTATAGAAAACATCCTCTACTTTTCTGTTCCAGGTGGTTGTTGAAGATCAGGGTATCATGGGATCTTCCTCAACCTATTTACTCTTCTTGTATACTACTGACTGGTGTTGCATACAGGATGCTTTCAGTAAACTTTTTCTTATGATGTTCACAAGTGTTTTTTCTGCTCAAGTCCTGAAGTCTTCAGTGAGTTTTTGAAGGGCTCCTGCATACAAAGCCGAATGAAGCCCATATGAGTTCCCCTGTTCTTGTCAGTTATGCTTGTTCCTCTAAAACTAAATAGCAATGATCTAAAACCCAAGTTGAGATTATTTAAAGTGCTTATGCATGTGTGTGCACACTCGTGATTTGGCCAAAGTGTTATTTATAGCTGTACAGCACAGATGACTGCTTAAAAAAAAAAGAGGAATTATCAGCATGGTGCATGGTTTTATATTTTTATGTAGAAATAGTCATCTATGTAATGTTCTGCAATGCAGCAGCAAGCCTTCTGCTTTTCAGTTTTAACAAGACAGGAAAAAATTGTGTAAGCACTATAATACTGGCACGCAGCACAGGCACCTTAAATTGCTGCTCACCTTTTCTTTACTCTCTCTGTGCTTTGTTTGTGTGAGTTCCCCTTTACTGCTTTAGTTCTGCTCCTCGGTGTATTACTGGTCTGCTAGCAGTGGTATAAGCCATCTTGATACATGGAAGTGGTGGGTATGGATAAAGCACACCATACAGGTAATTGTTTGGTGTTAGTATTTGAGAATCAGCTCTAATTACTACCTGCAGCTAAGAGAAAAGAGGGAGGGAGTAAATGCTTTTATGGTGCTATCAAATATATTACCTGTCCCCAGCTGTTGATCATGAGGGAGGTAGGAGTTGAGTCTGCTCACCCTCTGTGGAGGTTTTCACTAACCAGTGCTTTTTGTTTGGGGTGTGTGTGTGTTAGCACATGCATTTGTTTCAAATGTCTCTGGAATCAGGGTGTAATGAAATAAATTTTAATGAAACAGAGACAATTGTGGTGCTGTGATCTGAATGGGATAATCTTGGACTCGATTGCTACCGCCTTCTGTTTTAACGAGGGGAAAGGGGTGTGAAGATTGACAGCAGAACTCATAGTTATAACAAGGTAGCTGTTACAGAAGAGGAACAGTGTTTCTGTCCAGCAATGAAAGACTGCAAGGTCAGGAAAAGAATGGCAGCAGGATTTTTAGGATTTAAAAAGTTGTCAGTCTTTAAGCCTTATGTTGCTGAATGCTTCAGATTACTTCTGAATGCTTTCAGGAATACTCTAAGCATTGTTGAACTGCAATTTGCAAGGTAAAGCAGAAAACTTTTCTGTTCTTGGGTCAGTGTTACTTGCTGGTGAATAAGGTGCCACAGAAAAAGTGTCTGTGAAATCTTGTTGCCATAGGTGTAAAATACAGAACTTTGCATTGAAGAAGTTTGTTTATAGTTGGAGATGAATTAAAATAATGAATTTATCTTGCAGATTTCCCTTTGCTGAGATAAGATGAAGATGTGGAAAGGGAATAATGGATAGCAGGAGGCTGACTCAGCATTTGCTATTTGCCCTTGTTCCTACTTCTGAGCACTTACATTACATTTGAAGCTGCTGAGTTTTCTCAGTATGTCCAAACTCCACAAGTTCTCCAGCTCTGGAGCCCCCATCACAAGGAGCTATTGGAGCAAGTCTGGGGAAGGGCCACAAAGATGATCAAAGCCCTGTGAGGACAGGCTGAGGGTGTTGGGGTTGTCTAGCCTTGAGAAAAGAAGGCTACGGAGACACCTTAATGCAGCCTTCCAGTATCTGAAAGGGGCCTACAAGAAAGCTGAGAAGGGGCTTTGTTCAAAGGCTAGCAGTGATAGGATGAGGGGTAATGGCTTTAAACTGAAAGAAGATAGATTTAGATTAGATACGGGGAGGAAGATCTTTTCTATGAGGGTGATGAGACACTGGAACTGGTTGCTCAAGGACGTTGTGGATGCTCCATCACTGGATGTGGTCAAGGCAAGGTCAGATGGTGCTTTGAGCAACATGGTTTAGGTGAGGTTGGAACTAGATGATCTTTCAGGTCCCTTCAAACTCGAAGTATTCTGTTTCTGTGGCCCAAGTTCCATATAGAGTGGGATGAAAAGCTGCTTTCACCCCACCACTCCTCCTTGTGAAATGTCCAGAATCAAGCTGTGGGGTAGGTAGGGCGTTTTTAAAGTACAGGCTTGTGTGAATAAACTTACTTTTCACGTAAAAGTGAAGCAAAAATGTAGGATAACCGCTTCAGAAATCTAGATGTGTTAAGATGCAGGCTTGTATTATCATGTATAGCAGCAGTTGGAGAGGTGGACAACTGTGAATGGAAGAGCTGAAGGGAGTGCAAATTGTTTGAAATGGTTTGTATTTACTTAAAGCTGGACAAATGTTCTTAATTTTATGTATAGTTCTTGTACTGTCAGAAAAAAGTTGTTGAGGTAATAGATCCTTTGGTCTGTTTAACAAAAAGGGGGGCAGCTGCTTCCAAAGGATTTTGGAAGTAGGACACATTGCTGTAGGCTCATCAGCCTGTGTTCCTTGTAACCTCCACAGCAAATGCATGTGCTGACAGTACCGTGATGTGTGACATCAGTGGTTATTAATACCATGTTTTTGATACCACTTAAAGTTTTATCTGGAGTGTGAAGTGTGTTTTGGCAATAAGCTCCACAAAAAGTAAATAACGTGGCCTTTGTGTCTCTAATTGTGACCTCATCTCTCATTGTTTATCTTAGAACAGAAGTCCTTTATTACTTGATTATCCCACATTGTGCTTGTATAAATTACAGTTCCTAAGAAGAGATGCTTTTCTCCAGAAAATTCTAGATGTTGCAGGTCAAGTTATTTTCCATCAGAAGATGCTAGTGCTATCTTTAGATACTGATCGGTGTGTTTGGCTTTTTGTAACTAGCTTTTTGTTGTTATTTGACTTAGAATGGTTTGTGTTAATACTTTGTATTAGAGATTACTGGATAAATAATCAGAAAAACCAGTAAAACTTGACAGCAAACTGGATACTTGGACTCTTCATAACTGCTTTTTGAAGTTAGGGCATACCTACCCTACTATCGCTTTAGCTCTATGGAATAAGTGCCAGTTTTCCACTCCTTTGAATAAGACTCTGTGGTTGTAGGTTTGCACAGAAGACAGGTGTTCATCAGCTGATGTCCTTCTTTGTAACCCTGGAGAAGCACCTGCAAGCAGCTGGGAAGAAGCAGGGAGGTTTGCCTCAAGCTGGAGCAGTTTTCCAGCCCTCCAGCATCGTGGAATCTTCTGCTCAAAGCCAGCGGCTTTCTGCTGCTTTTTTACTGTAAGAGATGCACTTTAAATAGATTTGTCTGACTGTCAGGCTTAAAATCAAATGATTCAGATTAGGTAAGTGTTCACAAGATTTCAGTACGCTGTTTTAAGATACAGTCCACTGTGGTTTTATAAACCCTACAAGCACTTTGGATGAAGAAGTTGGAGAACTGCTTGCTGTAAACAGTATCTTCATACAGTATAAAGCTGTACTTGAATCCAGCAGCTTGCAGAATCTCACTTTGCATTGCTTGCGCAGAACATGGTCTCTCCACACCCCTTGTTCATCTGAGCAGTTAGCAGTCTTGATTTTGTTTTTTGTGGGTTATTAGTTGATTTGATATCACAGAGCATTAGAGATTGGAAGGGACCTCAAAAGATCATCTAGTCTAAACCCCCTGCCACAGCAGGATCACCTCAACCAAGTCACACAGGAACATATCCAGGTGGGTTTTAAACGTCTCCAGAGAAGGAGACTCCACAATCCCCCTGGGCAACCTATTCCAGTGTTCCGTCACCCTCACTGGGAAGAAGCTCCTTCTGATATTTATGTGGAACCTCCTATGTTCCAGCTTACACCCATTGCCCCTTGTCCTGTCACTGGACAACATTGAGAAGAACCTGGCTCCATCCTCCTGACACCCACACTTAACATATTTATAAACATTAACGAGGTCACCCCTCAGTCTCCTTTTCTCCAAGCTAAAGAGACCCAGCTCCCTCGGCCTTTCCTCATAAGGGAAGTGTTCTACTTCCTTCATCATCCTTATTGCTCTATGCTGGGCTCCCTCCAGCAGCAGCTGTGTGTCCTTCTTGAACTGAGGGGCCCAGAACTGGACACACTCTTCCAGATGTGGTCTCACCAGGGCAGAGTAGAGGGGGAAATGATGTCGGTAAAAGAACATGTTCTTGCTTTATTAAAGACTTTCAGTTTTCTCCATCCAGTTATTGTGGAAGCAGAAAGTTATCCTCTAGCTTGGAAATGCCAACATTTCCTTCTCAGGGATCTGTATTCCCTGGATGCAATTTGGCCCATCATTATCCTCCGTTACAACTTTTTCTAGTGATTGGTAGGCTTTACAAATAGAGTGGTAGGGACCAAAATTACTGCAGTTTTAGTGAAACATGTGTTAACCCAGTTTGCTTAGTGTTCTCTGTAGTCCATTCACTTTAATGCTTCCATTATGTTGATGTGGTCTTCTCGGAAATGGCCTTTGTTTTCCAGGAGACCTGTAGTGCTTCTCACAGATTTGCTGTACACTTACTTTCTAATCAAGTACATGTGTGGATTTGGGGAAACTTTTGTTCTTAATCTTCACTACAAGATAAATTTTAATGGTCTTTACTAGAAACTTAGCAACTCTGCAACTAAATACAATTCATGCAGAAATCAGCAAATACTTTAATCATTTCAGCTACAAGGAAAAAGTATGTTCTCAAGCCTCTGGTTGTTAAAACTTTTCCCCTTTAGCTGAGAACAGCCATGGGATCAGTCCGGAGGACCATTCCTTTACTTCCTCATCACTTGCCAGGACCCCACTGAGTGAAAACTTTCACCAAAATCCATTGGCTCGAACAGTTTTTTTTCTCTCTGTTTCTTTGTTGCTCTTTTTCTCACTTTCTCTCTTGTCATGAAAAATATTTAAATAAGAATTGAAAAGCCATTTCTCCTGCATTTAGGCTTTCAGATTTGTGGCAGGGGAAAGAACAATTTGCTTTCAACACTATAAATCTCTCCCTGCTGCTAGGAAAGGTGGTGGGATCTTGGAGTGGGGGTCTCATTTCTAAAACCAGACATATTTACACATCAAAGTGCTTACTTTATTCTGTATTGTGTAAGTTTCTTCAGAAATAGAAGTAATAAATTCTGGAGTTCTGCTCTTACTTAAGTGTGATAAATTCTTGATTAGTGGTTTCAACCATACCTAGTGCTAAATGGAAGCATATTCTTTCCTCCATGGATTATTTTAACTCAGCCATGTGCTTGGAATGGTTTATCAAGCAAAAGCCTAAAATGAGGCACGAGACTGCAGTAAGAGAGTAGCGTTGTGGTATTTTTTTCCCCTTAAAATGAACAGTGATAGTTGAACTCTCCCCAGACCACAGAGACTCTTCACAGGAGTTGTTATGTTTCAATGTGATTGATTTAGCAAGCAAAGATGAGAAGCGACAGGGACAGGGACTTGAACTCTTCTATTACATGCCTTGTAGTGGGTTTCTTTGGGTAAGACGCTTTTCTCTGGAGTTGAGTTGCTGGAGATATGATGGAGTTGGTACCCCAAGCTGTTCTCTTGGCTGTTGAGCTTGTCTCTGCATGTGTGAGCCCTCTGTCCTTCTTGAAGAAAGCTATTGTCAAATAGGGAAGATCTAGAATGTGTGATTTTAGTTTATCTTAAATAATAAAGTCATCAGATAGATATATATATACACACATATTATTTTAATATATTATTTACTCTTTGTTATAATATTTGTACAACATTATTTTAAGACTGTGCAACTTTTTAGGGATACAGTTAACTTTTAGAACCATATGTTGAATTAATTTGTGTTTTATTCCAGTGAGTAATGTTCTTAATACAATAAACAAAACTCAAGTACCTTAAAAGTTTTTAGGCTTTCTGCCTCACTTCACTGTTTTTCCATGATAATGTTTTGAGTAATGAATTGAGCGTATTTTGTGCTTTTGCATCTGGCACTCCTCCTGGCTTGGTCGTACTTCTGTATTAATACAATTTCCAGCAATGAGAATTTGGTCTCTTCTTTGTAAGAAGAGTTTTTTCGGGTCTGGTATATCTTTCGCTTTTGCTTTAGACTCAGTAAAAGAGGGTGCTGGGTGTTTAAAGTATGGAAGGGCTAGCTTTTTTATACTGATGGTTCATCAGTGATGGTAGAAAAAAAATCAGGCTATTTTAATAATGATGGTTGGCTTTTACAGAATTACTGTTTTCCTGCTTCTTTGTTATGCTTTATGGTAGCGCAGAGGTGAAGTGGGTCTGTAAACAAATAGTGGTTTACATGTATTTCAGATTAATTAGCTATTTTATAGCTATTGTAGTTATTATATAACATTGGTAAGTTTTTAGATGTTGGTAAAGTGTTGAAGGTGCCATTTATCTCCAAAGAGGTAGTTTTGTCATAACTGGACATCTGTCGGCTGAAGTGTTTTATGCTTGTTCTTAGCTATGCAAAGGCCATATACCCTAATGAACAAACTTGATTTACTCCTGTGGGTTATCACACAAACATATTGTCAGAAGTCAGTTCTGACCCTGTGCACGTGCTGTGCAGGTGTTAAGTTTGTACAGTTACTGGGAGAGCAAATGGCCAGCTTGCAGTAGCCTTGTTGCAATGGCAGGTGAACTGCAAAACCTCTAATCTGATTCCAAGACAATTAAAATCAATAGAAACGTATTAACTCAGTCATAACTGAGACAGCTTGACTGAAAAAGTAGTTAATGTTGTATAGCCCTTTTGGAAGCAGCGTCTTGTTTTGAAGCCCACTGTATGCTGCTCACAGCTGTGCATCTTGGCTGTGTTTTGGATTGTATTTTCCATCTTTTTGCAGATGCTGTGGCAAGGAGAAAGCAGAGTGCTTGGCTCAGGGATTTTTGTCAGTTAGCATAGACCCTGCTTGCCTCAGCTTGTTCCACACTACGTTTTGCTCCTTCTCAGTGCACAAGCTTAGCACTGCACCCATTACAAGTGGTGTTGGTTTACAGAGATCTTTAAATTATTGCTTGAAACTGAATTAGCTCTCACAGCATGGTTGGCTCATTAAGGGATTGAGCAAAGAAAGAGGGCTGAGGCTGAAATTGCTTTGAAATGAATCCTGTATACATTCACTGCTCAGGAATGCTGTGCGACAGGCACGGTGATGGTCTCTGTCTGCAGGATTGCAAGCCCATCTGCAAATTTTGCATGGCAGAGTGACGACAAAGAAGAATGTTTGTATGTACACAGAAATTTGCCTGCCTTACAGCAGTGCTGAGACCTCACTAATATTTGGACAATGAGTTTGATGGTGCAGTGTTTCTGAAAGGGACCAAGTTAGGCTGCAGTAACGCATTCGCTGATGTTGAGGGAAGTGCTTTCTTTGCTTTGACAAATGAATTTGTAGTTGAGTAGAAGACAAAAGGCATTCCTTCACAAATAGCCAGCATGTCTTTGTGAGGAAATATTTGTTAATTTTTGCTGTTTATACACAGAGTTTGCACAGACTCTCTGTATGTCTTTTTGGTAGTGCCTTTATGCTGCTTTGGAACAGTCTTCTTACTTACACCAGCCATCATAGGTGCTTTTAGCTGATATGTGTATGGGATATTTCTGCATGTCATTGGTAATGTGTCTGAAAAATATTGTGTAATTGTCTGTAAAATACAAGCAGGCTACACCTGCAAGAGCTTTAAAAGATGCTTTGTCATGAATCTTGTAGTTGCTGTTTCTAGGAATTTTTGAATCAAGTTCTTTTTTACATTTCCGGTGAGGTGAGGTGAAAAGTAAAGTTGTAGTGGTAAGAGTGGTTTCTATTGGAGGGTTGTTGTGGCTTCTTCAGAAGCATCAGTGGCTTTTGAAAGACACTGTATATCCGTCATACCTAGATTAAGTAACATTCTGTAGACATAATTTCTGACTGAAAAAATTTGGAAAGTGTTCTGTTGCGGAGAATGCTGTGTGCTGTTGAGTCAGGAGAACCTTGTGCCTTTGTCTGTCAGTCATCAAAGCTCAGTGGAAAATCCAGTGTGCTAGCATGTATTTGCAGAAGCACAAATCCTTGGATGACTGAATGATCAAGAGATCTTAAAGAAATGTAAGACTTTAAAAGCATTGTAAAGCTTATGTATGAAAATTGCCACTGATTTCACATGAATGTTGTGTTTTGGGTTTTTTTCTTCCTTCTTAACCCTTCCAACATACTCTAGACTTCTTGCTCCTCATATCCTTTTCTCGGAATTCTGGTTTTTTCGATGCAATTTTATTTTTTAGGTGGAGAAAAGTTTATCTTTTTTGCTTTGTCTCAGAAGATTCAGTGTATTGTGGGAGGTGAGGCAATGCTGGTCTTGGCAGAACACCACAAGACCAAGAGAGTAATTAAATGATGCAAGCCTTTGATTATTTTTCTCTCTCAAGCTTTCTGGCACAGCTGGGCATTCTGATTGCAAAAGGAGGATCAGGAGAAGAAACTTCCAAAGATTACATGCAGAATGAGAAGACTTGTATTGGAGACTTTCAGCTCCTTTAAAACTCTGCAGTCTCAAATTCTGGAGTTGCTTCTTTTTCCCCTGTGAGGATAATGTCTCTCTCATCACCCAAGATGGACATAACTGGAATGGACCTTGCAAGGTTTTATTTTGCTCTTGGTTTCTCTACTCTCTTTCTAATTGGATTTTTCCTGTCTTCTGCAGGAGGATTATAAAAAGGATTAGAGAAGCTGAGGGCTTTGGGTTGCTGTCTGTCTCTTCTCGTTTGTGGGACAATCTTAATTTGCCATTTTTTTCAGTGAAGTAACTGGCTGCTTGGAAAAGGAAGAACTTGCAGCATAACAGATGGAACTTCCACGATCATGGATTCCTCTCCTTTGCAAACATTGTGTGTGACTGCTTTTAAAAGAGGTTTTTGCATATATAAGTGTAACATGAAGAATAGATTCCTGTGCTGGGTTTGAAAGCAGCAAACTGCTTGTGTCTTGATGAAAGGATAAATTCTATTTGAACTGTAATTTAAAGAAGATACGACACCATTCCAGTTCTGAATTTTGGTGAAATACAGGAGGGGTCTGATCAAGTCAGCTACACTGCCAGCCTAAACCTGCATGTTCTACAGCTGAAACTGGAAGATGTCTTGGAAAAGAAATTACTTTTCTGTGGGTCGGGGGAACGTGCAGGGCATGTTTACTCCGCGAAATACAACCTCAATAGCACCCAGCAAAGGTCTCAGCAATGAACCAGGACAAAACAGTTGCTTCCTGAATAGTGCGCTACAGGTAAGAGCACAGAATAACAAACTGTTTGTCCTCCATCTATTGCAGTATCATCTTAGGCTCGACTGTAGACAGCCACACTTGACTACATAGTTGTTTGTGGGCCCAGATAGAATAATTCTTCATTTGGAAATGCAGGTTAGTTCAGTTATAGAACGGCTTTTTTAAAATTTTCAGGTTTTCATGGTGATATTGCGTCATCTAGTGTACTTGAAAAAACATCACAGCCCATTAGAGAGGGGCACTCTAGACATGTAGAAAAAGTATTCGTTTGTAAATAGTATTGTGTAACTTGCAGCATGTCTATTCCTTATAAATTAATTTAATTTTTTTGTTGAACAAGTCGGTAGTTTGACTTTAACTGCTGATTTGTAGCTTAGTTTAGGTGATGGAGTCTTTACCTTTTGATTTAGAAGAAAAAGGTGTTCCTGTATCAAAATTCAGTGGAATTGTTGCTGTAGTGGTATTGTCAGCACTTTTGAAGTTTTGAATGACTGACACTTCAGATTCAGTCCTTCCTGATGTGGGGTTAAGAACCTTTTCTCCACCTCAGTTTCAGTCCGTTCATATGACTTGTCTGTGTAGCACAGTCACTATGAATTTTGTTTTCAATGGACACAATTAGGTACTTTACCAACTTCAGGCCTCAAGATACTGCCCTGATGCAAATAATACAAATAGAAACATTAGTGGCCCTCAGTAGGTTTAACAGGCCATGAAATACAGGATAAAAAAAGTACTTGCTATGAAAGTGAAATCTACTGTGATGCACTTTAATGATCAGTTCTGCTAAGTTGTAAGGTATAATCACCAGCTGCCTCCTTAATACAAGGTTTACTGAACCTAGGTCAGAACTAAGAGCGAGCCTGACACCGACTGCATGCCTTAAATGAAGGTAAAAGTGTGTGACTTGACCTTTAGTCTTCTACATCAACCATTTTCTTCTAAAGCTTAAAGAGAGATAGGATGGCGAATTTATACATTTACAGTCAAAGCTGAATCTATAAAGTTGGTAATAATTTCATTAAGTAAAAGATTCAAAAATTCAGAATTAGATATTTTTTAACATTTGGTGTTAGTCTGAAAGGCTTTTGACTGTTACTCCATGTTTTTTCAGTGTTTCTATAAACATTGAAGATAAATTCCAAATGCTGTTACACTGAGAAATTGGACTTGTTCCTGAATGTGTTACTTGTTTGTCCTTTTGTTAAGTTTGTATTAGTTCTTCAGGAATGTTGAGTGTAATCAGATGGTTTCAAGGCTTCCAGGCTGTTAGGTATAGAGAGACGTAAGCATGACTATGACAATTCTGAAGTTTCCAGAAACCTTAGAGATTCAATAAACTTGTTTTTCGAAAATGTGGTCTTTTCAAAGCATGCTCTGATTTAGTTATCTAATTGTTCCAGCTGGGCTCTTGTTGAAACAAGCACAAATCTTTTCAGAGTGCTGTAATTTTTCTAGCCGGTTGCTCTGGACAAATGAATCAGAAATAAGTTGTGTTCCTCTGTTTATGCTAATGAGGCATTGCTGCTCTGTCCGGAACCTGGCAGGACATCATTTAGGTCAGGGCTGCTTTCATTGCAGGCTTCTGCCTCCTGGAAAGCTGCTGGTTTTGAGGCTTGTAAGAAAGTCCATTTATTGTTAGTTGAAGCTGAAATACCCAGCACTGACCGTGCCTATATATAAAAACCTGACTGTGAAACACCTCTGGAATCAGTTACTGATTTTACTGCCCAAGATAGCATAAATATATTGGTAAAACTTAACAGTAAAACTTGGTGCTGTTGCTAGCAGAATATTAAAAATCCTACTTGCTTTTATATGCTGTGACTGTACCTGGTCACTTACCAGGTGTTACCAGCATACTGGTCCTGAGACAAAAGTGTAATTGCCCACACAAGCTAAGGTTAGAAATCCACCAGTATTCATGGCATGCGAATACACTCAGCTGTGACAATATTTGACTTAACAGCTTTTAAGAATTTATCAATTTGACTTCTGAGAACTTGCTCATGTATGTGCTGTTGGTGCCCTTTTTATCCAGGGTTTGGGTTTTCTGAATATATGGAGGTGGGAGGATGGATGTGTTTTGGCCCCCCATGTTTGGGGTGTCCTTAGCAGCTTTGCCCAGCCTCACGATATGGCTGCACAACTGCTGGCTGTGGTGCCAGGACAGGGGTGTGTTCAGGGCAAATGCTGTTTAAGCTGGTACTGCCATACAGAAAAAGTGAGTTTTAAAATCCAAAAGCATGTGGCAAGAAAATCAGAGGGATCTTGTGCTGTAACTTAATGTGTATGAATGCTACTGTAGAGGAGGAAAGAGAAAAACACCAACTTGTAGTTAAATAAAAGGTGTCCTGTTTTAGAAGTGATGTTCACCAATGTTGCTGTACTTCTGAGGTAATTTACCACGTGCAATTTTAATTGTAGCTTTATGCAGTGTTACTTCATGTACTCATAAAATTGTGTGCGCCCCTTTTTGTGTTTCAGGTCCTGTGGCACCTGGACATTTTTCGCCGCAGTTTCCGGCAAATCACAACACACAAATGCATGGGTGATTCCTGCATCTTCTGTGCTCTTAAGGTAAATCCTAGAAGTACATTTAAAACTTTTTCAAAATTGAGCAGACATATTTCGGTATTTGGTTAAAATATGCAATCCAACTTGCCTGTGGAAGTAGTGAAAGGAAAAGTAAATCTCATGAGTACTGTGGCCCAAGGCACATGCGCTACTGTTTTAAAAATAAGTCAAGCCGATAAATTGTGACAGTACTCTGCAGAAAGTTTCAGATAGAAGGACTCTTACCGATGGAGTGTGGATTGTTGCGAGCTTCCACGTTGTTTGAAAGATTAGTTCAACTAGTGAAACGTCAGTTTGCTTTATTTTTTGTAGTTTATAATTTGTTTTATTGTACTGTGTACAATTAGTATACCTTTCTTTCAGAGCTACTTTAAATGTCAGTGTGGAGAATGCCATTTAGCTTCAAGCCTTTTTGTTCTAAACTGTAGTGTAAGGCTTAGAAGTATTTGTGGCTATAGGTATCGATCTTTGAATTAAATAGCTCTTTATCATCTCTGTTTTAAAAAAACCATCAATTTTGTACAGAGATGCAAATTCAAGAACTGGCTGTTGTAGATGTTGCCTGGACAATAAGATTTGGATGGTAGTTCTGATTTTTGAGTACTATTATGTACTTCAGTAAATAGTGCAATCCTACATCTACTTTTGTCTCTACCCATTAATTTTTAGTGCTTCTTTTTTTGTGCCTTCTAAGTTTTGTGGCTTCACATTTAGAGCTCCCTCAGACCTTGTGATAGAAGTGGATGTGATTTCAAACACAATGAAAATACCAGCTTTCATGTTCCTGAGCAGTGATTTTTATTATTGAAATTGGGACTGAGACACTGTCTTTTATCACAAATCACAGAACATTAGGGATTGGAAAGGACCTTGAAAGATCATGTAGTCCAATCCCCCTGCCACAGCAGGATCACCT
>JAOXOE010000179.1:6340-17845 GCA_028565055.1 Phoeniculus purpureus
AAAAATTAATATTAAATGTAAAAATGTACAAATATTCTTTACAGATATTAAGCATCGATTGAATACGAATTATTAAAGAGAAATATGTACAGATATTCTTTACAAATATTAAATATTGATTGATTACAGATTACTCACTATAAATACAGATATTCTTTACAAGTGTGAAGTATTGATTGATTACAAATTATTGAAGGAAAATATGTCTGGGTACTCTTTACAAATACCAAGTATCGATTGATCACAGATTATTAAAGACGTGTAGATACTCTTTACAAATGTTAAACATCGCTCGATTACAGATTAGGTGTTAAGCAGTCACTAGTCATTAAACATCAATCACTGGAAGCAGATTATCAGACGCCGAGCCAAACGCCTCACTCCGCGGTCACTGGTATTTCTCAACCATTATTTAACGATGCAGCAGCTAAACAGTAATGACATAAAATTAAATAAATCCCCCCCCCGGCCCCTTGATGGGCTCCACAGGCCTCAGCTGCTGGGGGGCTGTTAGCAGGGAGGGCCCCACCCCACAGGTGGGAGATGGGCTTTTGGTGGGGGGGCGGTGGGTGAGGGCACTTCTGGGCCTCTGCTGCTTCCCACAGCTCTTGGTGATGGATTTGAGGTGCGGAATAGCGGTGGGAGAGAGAGCTGGGGGCGCTGGGGCGAGGCTAGGCCCCAGCAGTGGGGCCGGGGCTGGCGCTCCTGGTGGGGAGCTAGTCATGGGGCTGGGACCCCATAATGGGGACCAGAGATGGGGCTGGGACCCCGTACAGGGCTGGGGTTTGTCCCAGCGATGGGGTGGGGGGGCCGCTGGGAGGTCTGGGACGCGGTAGAGAGCCCACGATGGGGTCCCGTGGCCCTTAGAAGGAGGGAGGGTTGTTGGCGCCCGAGAAGGGCCTTAACCCGCCCTCCTCCGCCTCTCCCGCCTCCGGGGGCCGAGCAGGACGGGGCAGCCGGGCCTGGGGCAGTGAGAGGCTGGCCCGAGGCCTTCATGGGGTGATCGCGGGCCCCCCAAAGCTCTGTCGGACACGGCGGGTGGCCACAGGGGAGGGGGTAGGGGCCTGTGTACGGTCAGCTGTGCTCCCGCCACACCGAGGCCCTGTGAGGCCCCTGCGTTAGGCCCTCTCGGGGCTGTGGGGTGTCTTATCCCCCCCACACAAGGCCCCCCAGGGGTTTTGGGGTGTGTTACCCCCCCCAGAAGGCCCTGCAGGGGTTTTGGGGTGTCTTACCTTTCCCAAGGCTCTCTAGGGCCTGGCGGGTCTGGCAGAGGGGGCTTGAGGCCTGTGGAGGGTCAGATGTGCTCCCCACCCACACCAAGGCCCTATAGCGGGTGTAAGGGGGTGCAAGCCCTCCCCTAAGGCCCTACAGGGGTTTATGGGGTGTGTTACCTCCCCTAAGGCTCTGTAGGGCCTGGGAGGGGGGTGAGGACCTGTAGAGGGTAAGATGTGACACCACCTGCCAGCCGGGGCTATAGAGGGCGTTATTTCCCCTATGGAGCCCTACGGGGGGCTGTGGGGTGTGTTATTTCCCCTATAAGGGGGCTACGGGGTGTGTTATTTCCCCTGTAGAGCCCTACAGAGGGCTGTGGGTTGTGTTATTCCTGACACCCTAAAATAGTGGGGGGACACCCTGTTCCCCCCTCCTCATAACCAGGAACCCCTGGCCAAACCAGCCAGTTTCACGCTGAGGGGTCCCAGCCTTCAGTAGGCGGTCTCCAAATCTTCCCTGCGGGCTCCCAACCCTCCCTTTTTTGTCACACCCAGCCCCCCCAGTAACATTTTTAACCCAAACTGGTTTTATTCTTCCCCACAAACCCCCCCTTTTTGGAGGGGAAATGAAATTCCCTGAAACCTCCACCCCACAGCAAAGGGGGAAGGGGGCAGGTGGGATTTCAGAGCCCTTCACCCCCTCCCCAACTCCTTACTGGGGTGGTTTGAGGGGGTCTCTTGTACCAGCAACCCCTCTTCCAGTACTAGTGGTGCCCCCAGCCTCATTTTTGGGTTGAGGTTGGCTTGGGGTTGAGATCTCAGCGTTTTGGGGGGATGGGCTGTGAGGTTTTCGGGTGCAGGTCGACATCTCCTTTCTGGGAGGCCGGAGCGGGGAGGGAATGGGATGGGGGGAGGATGGTGTGGGAGGGAGAAGTCAATTATGGCAGCGCTGGAGCTTGATCCCGAAGCAGAAACTCTTTTCCCTGGGGGTTTTTCCCATAAATCATCCCTTTTCCCTGCTGAGGAGCAAAGCCCTGATGTGGGGAAAGGGCCTCCGCACCGGCCTCCCTTTCCCAGCATCACCCCGTTGTCCAACAGCTCTGGTTTTGGGCTAGGGATGAGGAATTTGGGGTCTCCTTGTGCCCCCTTACACTTCCATGTTTTCCTAACCCCACAGCTCCGGTTTTGGGGTGGGGATGACGAACTTGGAATCTCGCTGTGCCCCTTTCCAAGTCCTCCTGACCCCACTGTCGCCTGTTTCATCCCAGTATCTCCAAGAGATTGCCCCTACAGCAGTGGGGTGCCGATCCCATGAGACCTGGGATTGACAAGAGGTGACCCCTCATCAGGGAGGGGATCAGGGACAGTGTCCTCTTGGGATGAGGGGTGGGAACCAGCTTGAGTGCCCCCATTCCCAGATGGATTTGGTTGGTTTCTCCCCAGCAGTGGGATTTCCTGCCTTGGTTTGGGGTACTCAGGGGGAGCAGGGTTTGTGCCACCCCGCAACCCTCTTCCTCCTCTGCCCTTCCCTCATCAGATGAAAATGTGGGTCAGCGATTCGAGGCAGGAGCTGGAGATTTTCATCCCTTTCCTGGGCAGGTACCGGCCCACTACATGGCGCTGCTGCCAGACCTGCACCCCAAAGAGCTGGGTAAGAGTGTGGGGAGCCCAGGGCTGGGGTGAGGCTTTGGGATTGAGGACAAACCCCTGCTTGTCTCCTTCCAGGATGGGTTCTATCACGACCAGTTCTCCTCGCTTGGCTTCTGCGATGTCATTCGGGTGACAGAGAAGGACACACGGTGAGGATGGGACCAATTCCATACTGGGTAACCCCCTTTTTTTTTGTCCAAAACCCCATGGAAATCCCTCTCCTCCTGCTGTACAGGAGTTACGGGGACACTTCATTAACCCAGACTCCCTAATTAACCCAAGAAGAGCCCCATTCATTACAAGTCTGAAAGGCTGGAAGCTTCTGCAGTGGGGAAGGGGCTTGATCCATCCCTCTGCTTGGGCTAGGAGGAGGAATCGGCAGCAGCATCAAGGATTTGGGGGTGTTTGTGGGATTTCTGAGCAGAACTGGGTAGCTGGAAGCCACTGGGAAGAGCCCAGCAGGATGTTTTCACTCCTCTCACTGGCTCCAGTACAGGGACACGGAGCACACTGGGTCCCTGGGGAGAAGCAAGGTGGCCTCGTCTCTAACCCTCTGCTCTTCCTCCTCCCCATGGGCCTGACCCCAGACCTCCAGCTGCTGTCCACCAGTGTTTTCCTCCATCCCAGGAGCTGATGTGGAGCCCGGGAGCAACTTCTCTGCCAAATTCCTGATCTATTTTGTGCTGGACTCCTCCAGTTCCTCTCCCATTGCCTCTGAGCAGTCCCTAGTGCCTCTGATTTTGCAGCATCTTCTTCCAAATTGGGTCATTACACTCTGCCCAGCTTGAACTATCCCAGCCCTGGGCTTTCAATCCCATTGAATAATCCATCTCTGCTCTTGGGATTTTTATGGGATGGCTAAAACGAGCCTGGGGATGGGTGCTTTGGAATCACTGAGGGGCTCCGATTCCACTCCGGTCACCTCCATCCCCTCTCACTGTGCTACCCAGACCCCCACTGTCCCAATGTGGTGCTGCTGAAGCTCTGCTTTTGGGGGTCAGTTCAGAAAAGAGTCCAAACTGGGAGCACCCCCTGTCATTGGGGGTTTCCCACAGGGTTCTGCTGGTGCCTGCAGCTGCCAGATGGGGAGAAAAGGCTCCTGAGAGCTGGTTTGAGGGAGGCTGGAGAAGCCTCTGACCATTGGGATGTTGCTGCTTCTCTCCCCTACCCAGGTACCGGGGCTGGCTGGTGCGAAGGATCTGCGGCTTCCTCGCTGCCTGGGACTGGAAGATTCCTGCGGACACCCCCAGAGATCTCCCATCAAGGATCTGTGACAGCAAGAGGTGGGTGGGAGCAGCTGTGGGGGCTCCCCAGGGTCACCTTCACCCCTGGAGGACTCCAATTCTGTAGCATCATCCCTACAACCCAGTGGGATCTCACTGTTGAGTGAGGGACGTGACTGTCTGCTCCCACCCTAAAGGAACCAGCTGCCACACAATCTCACCTCAGGGGAGGGGCTTTGCAGCTGCTCCCCCCCAGAAAAGACCCCAGAGCCCAGACTGATGGGGATCCGCCTCTCCTGGATCAGCCCCAAGACGCTGCTGAGGTTCTCCTGGTCCTCAGCACGGGGTGTTTGGAGTGAGTGGCCCTTCCCACCTCCTCTCCATCCTCTTCTTCCCAGAGTCCGGGATGTTGCCTGTGGCCAGTCCCACAGCTCCAGAGATGGCGAATCCCACCAGGGGTGGAAGGAGAAAGTTCTCAGGATCCTGGCTGAGATCCAGGCCCCGCTGTCCCCACTGCTGCTGAGGTCTGTGATCCCACTCCCAGGGTTTGGCGGTGCTGATCCCCCTTTACAGGCATCTCCCATCTCCTCCTGGAGGGGTTCCAGTTCCTAACTGGGGTGTTTCCAGTGCCAGCCCTACAGCCCAGGGTTTGTAAGCTCTTCCATTTGTGGGTTATGCCCCTTCGGGTGGGGTTGGGTCCTTTGGGGTGCAGGTTCATCCTTTAGAGAATGTGCTGGGGTCCTTTGGGGGATACAGGTGGGTTCTGTAGGGGATGTAGGTGCCACTTTTAAGCAATGGACTGGGATCCCCTAGGGAATGAAGGTGAATCCTTTAGGGAATGCACTGGGATCCGTTAGGGGATGTAGGAGCTTCCTATCCAACTCCCTGTGGATATTCCTTTAGGGAGTGCACTGGGATCCTTTAGGGGATGTAGGAGCTTCCTTTAGGGAATGTGTTGAGATCTTTTGGGATATGTAGGTGCAACCTGTAAGGAATGCACTGGGATCTTTTGGGGGATCCTTTAGGGAGTGCACTGGGATCTTTTGGGGGATCCTTTAGGGAGTGCACTGGGATCTTTTGCAGGATGTAGGTGGATCCTTTTAGGGGAACACTGGGATCTTTTGGAGGGTGAAGGTGACTCCATTAGGGGTTACACTGGGATCCTTTGGAGGATGTAGGGTGAATCCTTCAGGACATGTAGGTGGATACGCTGGGATCCTCTGGGATGTGCAGGCACATCCTGTAGACAGTGTGCTGGGATCATTTAGGGGATGATGGTGGATCCTTTAGGGAATGCACTGGGCTTGTTTGGGAAATAGAGGTGAGTCCTTCTGGGATTACACTGGGACCTTTTGGGGGATGGAGGGGGATCCTTTTGGAGGTAACTGGGGATCCTTTGAGGTCTGTAGGTGCAACCTTTAAGGAATGTGCTAGCACGGTTTAGGGGATGAAGGGGAATCCTTTAGGGAATTAACTGGGATCATTTGGGGGATGTAGGTGAATCTTTTGGGGATAGTCTGATATCTTCTGGAGTATATAGGGGATCCTTTGGGGGATGAAGGTGAATCCTTTAGGGAATGCACTGGGATCCTTTAGGGGGCGAAGGTGAATCCTGTGGGGGTCCGCACTGGGAACTTGTAGGTGTTGAAGGTGAAGCCTTTAAGGACTGCATTTGGGGGGATACAGGCGAATCCTTTGGGAGCCTGCACGGGAATCCTTTGCAGACAGAGCCTAGAGCGATGCTGCTCTTGGGGTGGGCTGAGAGTGTCCTGCAACTCCCTGTGGTGTTCCTGCTAATTCCTTGCAAGCAGCTAGAGCCTGACAAGGGAGTGGGGAAGGGAGGGAATGAAAAAAAAAACAACCCTATCAAACCCCACAGTGAGGATGGAAAAACAACGGGAAAACAAGAGGGAACTTCTCCTTTCTCTCTTGTCTCCTTATTCTCTTCCTTTCCCTCCTGTCATTGAGAAATTGGCAATTAAGAGGCTGCTGTGGAGCCTAATTGCCTGTCTGATTGAGCTGTAATAAAAGAACCCTCTGAACAGCCTCAAGTACTTAAAGAGAGGAAATTACCCCGGGGGATAAAAGCCTTTCGGAGTGTTCGGATCCTTCCCGTAAGCTGCAGCGTGGGGAGATGAGGGGGGTAATTGCCTTCAGCTTTTGTTGTTTGGAGGGGAGAAGAGGAGGAGGAGGGTGGTCTTGTCACATCCAGCTGTTACTGGTCTAACTGTTCATAATAAAGTTGTTTATGCACTTCAAAGGAGTCAAAAAGTGAGATCTGGGGGCCTTTGCTGCCTGAGTGGGGGAACAGGCCTGGATGAGGTCCTCAAGGTGGGGTTTGGGGGCAGCCAGGGCTTCCCATGGGGTTGTTCACTTGCTTGTTCTCCCGCAGGTTGTCCCACTGGGCTCTGCTCAAGCTCCTGAGCCGCCTCTTCCTCAGCGTCCAGCTCCACCGAGGGCAGCTGAAGATGGTGCTGCAGGCTGCCAGGACGGTATGGAGCCCCGTGAGTTGTGCTTGACCCCACAGGCAGCCCCATAAAAGCACGCTGAGCCCTGGCTGCCTTCTCTTGCAGCCCAGCCTGCCGCTGGTTTTCCTCTCGGTGCACAAATCCCAGTTGGATGGGCTGCTCCTCGCCTTCCTCCTCTTCTCCCAGGGGCTGGGGGTGCCCAGGGTGACGATGAGTGGGCGACCCTACAGCCCTCTCCTCCGGTAAGCCATGGACTTGGGGACACCCACAAAGCCCCTGAGCTGTGTTGGGGAGCTGGGAGGGCGCGGTGGGTGCTCCTGGTATTGTCTTTCTGCCCCCTAGAGCCTTTCTCAGCCGCCTGGGAGGGATTTTCCTGCCTTTGAAGCCACCCAGTGACTGGGATGAAGAGCTCTCAGAGGCTGTCCTGGCCACAGTAGGTCCAGCCCAGGGTGCTGAGGGGTGGTAGGTGCTGGCAGCTTCCCTCTGTCCCTGGGGTGCTGCCAGTGCTTCCCAGCCTCATCCCAGCTCCTTCCCAGTATGTCAGGGAGTTGCTGAGGAGCCGACAGCCTCTGCTCATCTTCCTGGAGGAGCCACGGGTCACCCTGCACCTCTCAGCAGCTGCCCAGCAGTGGCTGGCCCTGGTGTACGAGGCCGTGCGGGATGGCACCATCCGCGACGTCCTCCTGGTCCCTGTGGGCATTGGCTATGATGTTGTCCCTGACAGCTTGCCTGGGGAAGGAGTGGTGAGGAGCCTTACTGGTGTGGGAGAGTGGAGGGTCACAGGCTCCACAGAGGGCTCTGGCCAGGCTGGAGCAATGGGCCAGGGCCGCTGGGCTGGGAGTCACCAAGGCCAAGGGCTGGGTGCTGCCGCTGGGTCGCCCCAACTCCCAGCACTGCTCCAGGCTGGAAACTGCCCAGGAAAAGGAGCTGGGTTGTGGGGTTGGTTGGGAACTGTCTGAAGATGGGCCAGAGAGTGCCCAGGTGGCCAGGAAGGCCAAGGGCAGCCCGACTGGTGGCAGCACTGGGGTGGTCAGCAGGAGCAGGGCAGGGGTCATCCCCCTGGACTCCTGGGGTCAGTTGTGGAGCCCCTCAGTGCCAGAAGGACAGGGAGGGACTGGAGTGGGGCCAGAGAAGGGCACTGCAGCTGGGGAAGGGGCTGGGAGTAGTGGTTGAGGGAACTGGAGGGGGTTGAAGTGAAGGAGACTCAGGGGAGCCCTTCTGGGCTCTGCACAACTGCCTGAACTTGAAGTTGGAGCCAGGGGCAGGGAGGGGTTGGTTTCTTCTCCCTCCCCAGGACCAGAGGAACCTCAAGTTGTGCCCCAGGGGAGGTTGGCCCTGAGGAGCAGTTTGTGCCCCCTGGGCCTGGCCCAGGCTGCCCAGGAGGCAGGGCAGAGAGTCCCCATCCCTGGAGGGGTTGCAGAGCCCTGGAGCTGTGGGGTGAGGCCGGGGGTCAGAGAGGCCCTGGCAGTGCTGAGGCTGGACTGGAGGAGCTACAAAGGCTTCTCCAATCCAGATGACTCTGTGGGTGCAGCATAGGGAGCAGCTCTCACCTCTGTCACCCCACTAACCCCTCTCTCCTGGGCAGGATGTTCGACCCCTGGGCCTCGGTACCTGTCTCTGGGCAGGGTGCTGGGCCCTACAGCGACGTTTCGGCTCTGTCCGCGTGGACTTTGCCCAACCCTTCTCCTTACAGGTAGGGCCATGGAGTTTGCAGCCCGGGCTCTCGGCTGGGTCCACTCCGGCCCTGGAGGGTTTGTTTCTGTGAGGCTGGCAGTTCCACAGACCAGCAAGGGTCAAACAGGGGAGCTTGGGGTGGCTGTAGGGGATCCCCATTCTCCAGGGGAAGCTGAGGGTTCACTGGGGCTGTGGGGATGGTGTCAGCGTGTTGGTGCAGAGGGTTGTGAGGAGCAACAGGCTCCATCATCCTCTTTCCAGGAGTTTGTGGCCAAAAGCCTCAGCAGGCAGAGCCCTGTGGGGAAGCAGCTGGATGAGCGGCTGCTGTCCAGCATCCTCGGCACAAGGTGAGTAGGGTCCAGGCCTCAGGGCAGCAGCCCTCTCCCTGGCCCCGTTTCCTCCAGCCCTTCTTCCCTTCCATTTTTCCTCCAGCCCCTCTTTCCCCCCATTTTTCCCTCCAGCCCCTCTCACCCCATTTTCTTCAGCCCCAGCCAGCTGGAGGACAAGGCCAAGATTTCTGCAGCAGCCCCTGGCTCAGAGGCAGTAGGGGAGACCGTGATGGAGCTGGGTCTGCACTCGCTGAGTGGTGAGGGGTCTGCAGCCCCACTCCTGGTGCCTCTCCTGGCCCCAGTCCCAGCACCTCACCCTTTAATCCCGGTGTCTCTCCCTCGCTTGTAGCTGGCGTCGTCTGCTCAGCCGTTACGGCCGTGGGGATCACATCAGCCCTGCTGCTCTACAAACACCGGGAGGTGAGACCTGGGAGCTTCCCAGCTTCATCCCTTCCCTTGGAGCCACATTCCCAGCTCTGCCTCATTCTCCTCTTCCTCCAGGGCGTCTTCCTCTCCCGTCTGATGCTGGATTTCTCCTGGCTGCTGGATGAGATCCTGCTGCGCCAGCGCGATGTGGGCTTCTCCGGGCAGCTCCGCGCTGTGGTGCAGCACAGCCTGGCCCTGCTGGCCCCACACCTTGCCCTCTACCGCCTGGCCCCGCTTGGGGATGTCCTGGTGGTCCCCAAGGGCTTGGCTGAAGCCCGCAGGGAGCTGGCACAGCACAGTGCTGCCATCCTGCCCGTCTTTGCCTGCGAGGCCGTGGGAGGTCAGGAGCAAGGGGTTGTGGAATTGGGGACACTGGGGGTGATGCCAGGGATTGGTGGCACCAGGGCAGTTGGTGACACAGTGTCAGTGTCACTGGGGGAATTGATGGCACAGAGTAGGTGACGCCAAGAACTGGTGGCACTGGGAGAGTCAGTGACGTGGGGTCGGTGATACCGGGAATTAGTGACGTGGAACTGGTGGTACTGGTGCAGTTGGTGAAGCAGGGCCAGTGACACTGGGGGAATTGGTGACATGGGGTTGGTGACACCAGGAATCACTGGCACCAGAGGGTCAGTGGCACTGGGAGAGAATCTGCAACACTGGGAATCGGTGGCACTGGGGGAATTGGTGACACAGGGTCAGTGGTGCTGGGGATCAAGGACAGTGGGGAGTTGGTAACCTGGAGGATCGGTGACACTTGCCCCCTGTTAGCCTGTGCTGTCTGTGCTTTGCTGCTGGAGATGTTACCCATGATGGGAGTGACCGTCGATCCCTCTGGCATCGTGATGAGCCAGGATGAGCTTCTCCTCAAGACCCTGGAGCTGCTCCATCTGCTGCCCTCAAACCTGCTAGGGCTCAAGGTCTGGGGCCAGTGGCACAGGGTGACAGCTGACGCCGCCTGGCAGTGGCCCAGCACCACCAACCCCTCATCTTTCCCCCCTCCATCAGCCCTGCCAAACCCTGGAGAGCCAGAGCCAGGACATTGTGGACAAACTCCTCCTGTGTGGGCTGCTGGAGGCTGAGGAGGTGGGAGACCCCCTCCTGGGACCCCCCTGATGGGTGATGACTGGGAAGGGGACGAGGGTTTGGGATCCCCATGGGGTGACATCAAAGGTGTCACCCATCACCCCTCCAACAGGAGAGTGAGCACTGGGTCTGTGACTTGGCCCCGCAGCCCTTCTGCAGGCGCCAGCCTTGGGCTGGGACAGACTTCAGTGACAGTGAAGACGAGGATGAGGTCCCCAAACGCTGCTTCAAGGTACTAGTGGGGACTGGGCAGGGTGTGGGGATCCCCTCTCCGTCCCACCGGGACGATGATGGCATCACCACAATGGGGCTCTTTGTTCTGCAGCTTGGCAAGCCGCGGGGCTCGCCCGGCTTCCTGCTCTTCCTCTGCCGCCTCCTGAGTCCTGTGCTGTGCGCCTATGCCCGCGCTGCCGCTTTCCTCCAGCAGCCCCACTGGCCCCAGACCAGTAAGATCCCCCCTAGACTGGTCCCAGCATGGTGGGACCTCTCTCCCCTCTTCCAAGACTTGGCCAAACACTCCTCTGGCCACCCTTAGCTGGGGTTTTTGGGGAAACTGAGGCACGGCCAAGGGTCTCTTTGCAGCCTAAAACTGGAGAGGAGCCGAGCTGTCCCCCTCTGCACCGAGGTGCTGGGGTCTGACCTCCTCTCTGATATTCCCCCCTCTCCCAGCTCTTGATTTTCTCCCTCTCAAACCCCAGAAGCTGCCTACGTGGAAGCACTGCTGCAGTTCCTGGCCCAGGAGGATTGTTTTGGTGAGTCAGGACAGGCTGTCCCCGATTTTGGGGTCAGCACAGTCGTGTGTGTGTGTGTCCCCCGCCCCGAATCTGGGCTGGGGGAGCCTTTGGGTTTCTTTCTCAACCACTTCTCTCCCCACTCAACCCAGAGCACCCAAACCTGCCTGCGATGGCCTTCGGCACCCTGCAGACCTTCACAGCGATGGGGGTAAGCTCAGCCACCTCTGTGGTGCGAAAGCAGTGTCCCCCCCAGCTCCTTGGTGACACTCCTCTTGTTGTCACCCTCCCCAGGTGCTGGAGGAGATGCAGACCCCCAGCGGCCCCCACCTCCAGCTCACCCAGTCGTTCAGCAGCGCTGTGAGCCTGGGCAAGCTGGAAGCCTTCATCCGGCAGTTCTCTCAGCCATAGTCCATCGCATCAACCCCAGGGAGCAGGTACTGACTCAGCTCATGGATTTATTGACCCCCACAGTGGGGTGGGGGGTGAAAGCAGCTGCTGAAGGCAGGATCTGTTTGGGTGGCTCCTCACACAACCCTGTTGCAGATGGCCCCCAGCTCCTCTATCTCGCAGCGCACCTCATCTCCTCGCTGTGAGAGGCAGGGAGAGACACTGGCAGCCCCTCCTTGCCTCAAGCCCCCTCTTGCCTTGTCGCCGTTGTCCTCTCATCCCTGCTGTCCCCGTCCCCACCTTGCTGTTGTCCCCTG
>JAOXOE010000180.1:0-10398 GCA_028565055.1 Phoeniculus purpureus
CCCAGGGAGGTTGTGGAGTCTCCTTCTCTGGAGATGTTTAAAACCCACCTGGACATGTTCCTGTGCGACTGGATCTAAGGGATGCTGCTGTGGCAGGGGGTTGGACTAGGTGATCTTTAGAGGTCCCTTCCAATCTCTAACACTCTGTGATTCTGTGAATGTTTTATTAGCCATGCATTATATCTTAGAAATGCAATGAACAGCAGCGTGGCAAACCTCTTCCCTTCCTTCATGTCACGGAACACAGCCTTGCCTTCACATATTTTAGCTGAGAGGCATAATTTTTAGGGAGTTTTGGTTCCCTTTTCTTCCTGAGTATAAAATATGCATTAAAACTAGCTCATATCTTAATTGGTTGAGTTACCCATCCCACCAGAACTGTAATTAATGCACAACTTCTTGTCATTGCACTGGGGTATCATTTAATGATGCAGTGATCTATTTTGATATCTTTCTCTGCCCTGCCATCTGTAAAGCAGAGTTTGAAGCAGTGTGCTTAGAGCAATCTGTCCATGGCTGGCTATGCATTAGAGGAAAGAAAGACACAGTAAGAAAATTAGTCCCCACTGTGGTCCATTTTCTGACCCTGGAATGGCCATAAAACTGTGTGGTTTTACAGCAGTGTTGTAATATTTAGATGCTTCACATATTTCTGCATGATCTTTTTCACTGCCATTTCGCAGACAGCCCTAATACCCTGGCGCAGCAGAAAAAATGAAATATGAGATTACTCGCCACCTGTAATAGCTCTTCTCCAAGATTAATTTGATTAGTCATCAATTCTCCTCCTCCTCCATTTAGACTCTTGATATTTTTCCTTCAAACTCCTGACCCTTCTCTCAGCTCAGTATGTTAAGTAAAGCTTATCATTTATTCCTGCTTATCTCAGTAAAGTAAAACATTAATTATGTTATCTAGGGGGTTACACAACTTGACATATGGCTCAGACTTCTCCATCACATTCCTCAATGCAATGCGGGTCCTTACTTTCTGCAATGTGAAAGTGGAAATCCTCTGATTTACATTCTCAGACAGAACTCCCAGGAGAAGACACATCAATATTTGCTTAGATATGAAGACTAATATTTTTAACTGTCATAAATATCTGATTAATGACTTATAATGATAGGATACAGTATCAGGCAACTTTTTAGTGTTTGCAAAACAGCTCCCTGTGAATAGTATAGGTGATAGTCACAGGACGTTATTGATGCTGAGCGGCAGCATCTTACTGCACAGCTCTCGCTAGAAAGAGTCATTAGATCTAGGTATGGGGTAGGGGGCTGGAAATCACTGTTTTCAGTTAATGAAAATTTAAATCGTTTTAAATTTAAATAGTTTTAAATGTAAGTAGTTTAAATTTAAATAGCTTTAGATTTAAATACTTTTATGTTTAAATAGTTTTAGATTTAAATAGTTTTGAACTAAAATTATTTAGATGTAAATAGTTTAGATTTCAATAGCTTTAGACTTCAATAGTTCCAGATTTCAGTAGTTTACTTTCTGTGTTAAAAGAACATTACAGTTACGTAAAAACTGGAAAGAGTTGTGTGACATCCAACATGCCTGTGTTTCGGAAACTGAGTCACTCAATAAAACAAACGGACTCTGAGGAGTTGCACATCTCCTTGCAAGTAGGTAACTGGTTAACTAGATCGCTCTTTAGGAGTCACTGACAGTAGTAGTCACAGTGTTATAGAGACATAGAATAGCAGAATTGTAGAACCATTCAGGTTGGAAAAGACCCTGGGGATCATCAAGTCCAACCATCATCCCTACTCGACAAGTTCACCCCTAAATCAGATCCCCCAACTCCACATCTAAGCAACTCAACCCCCACCCTGGGCAGCCCATCCCAGTGCCTGACCACTCTCTCCAGGAAGAATTTCTTCCTGATGTCCAATCTAACCCTCTGCTGTTGGAGCTTGAAGCTCTATCCTCTGCTTCTGTTGCTAATGACCTGTGAGAGGAAACCAGCACCAACAACTCTACAGTATCCTTTCAGACAGCTGAGAGATGAGCCTCCTCTTCCTCAAACTAAACAGCCCCAACTCTCTCCATCTCTCAGTCTCATCAGATTGATTCTCCAGGCCCTTTCCCAGCTTCGTTGTCCTCCTCTGCCCTCACTCCAGCACCTCAATGTCTCCCTGAGGTGCCCAAAACTGGACCCACTTGTCATTTCATTTTGTAGGCAGAGGTTCAAAAGACCATATGACGCAGAACAATCTGATGTGTGGCTCTTTGATCAGACCATTAGCTCATAATCCACAGCTTCTGAAAAAGGGAAAGAACCACACACTTAACTTTTCAGAACAGCCAGTGGTGACACCATGCTATGGCTTGGTTAGTACTGGGGCTGGAATAGCCACAGAGGGTAGGGTTTGGGCAGACAGATGGTCCAGAAATGCCAGGCAGAAGAGTCCCTCAAAGCTCAGAGCCTCAGGTCAGCTTTTAAAGACAAAGCAGCCTTTGTGATTCAGTGTGATGTGTCATATCTCTGCAACTCTGAGACCAGGGCTGTCATTCCTCCCTTCCTCTGCACATGTAATAATGACAGGTACAAAAGAACATCACAGGTTTTTTTCAGGTTGGAAACTAGAGTGCTCACACAGGTTGTTCTTGATACAAGTAAGCCAGAAAAGGATCTGTAGATGTACTCTTGTCCTCAGTGAGAACTAGGAATGAAAAATAAGTGCTAGATAGGCTCTTAAAGCTTTCCTATATGGTGTTCCTAGACCAGGCGTGAGCTTGCAATCCATAGCAGTCCTGGTGGTATAGTCTCACCTGGAGATCAGTTTGAGAGGTCTGCAATCAAACAGTAAATCAAATAAAAACCACATTGTGTCCCATTCTGGGCCCCTCAGATCAAGAAGGACATGGAACTCCTGGGGAGAGTCCAGTGCAGAGCCACAGAGATGATGGTGTGGAACATCTCCCTGCTGAGCAAAGTTTGAGGGAGCTAGGTCTCTTGAGCCTGGAAAAAATGGAGCCTGAGGGGTGACCTCATTAATGTTGATAAATGTATTTTAATATATGAGCAGACTACTCACTTCACAACTGCTGCCCAGGGGGATTGTGGAGTCTCCTTCTCTGGAGACATGTAAAACCAGTCTGGCCATGTTCCTGTGTGACTGGATCTAGGGGATCCTGCTGTGGCAGGGGAACTAGACTGGATGATCTTTCGAGGTCCCTTTCAATCCCTAATGTTCTGTTCTGTGATACTGCTCTGAACCAAAATGTTGACTCTACTTTGCTTGACTCATAACCTGTCTAGAATTCAGCAAGCAGTGAAGCAGGCAGAAGGAATAAAGAAGGAAGACCACAGATAGTTGAGGGCATGTTTGGAGAGGTGGGATGGAAAAGTTAGTTTTCCTCTTTACTGAACTGGAGCTAAACCTGACACAAAAAAGAGATTATATGAAATAAATCTGAGATGGTGATGTGGCACTAAAAAGCACACTGGCATCAAAGTGTTTTTGAAACGTTGTCCTTTCAGTGTCATTAAGACATACAGCAGGTATCATTTTAATGTATCTCTGTATCAGATTATCCCTCCTTTTCAAAAAATCACAGAACAGCAGAACATCAAGGATTGGAAGGGACCTTGAAAGATCATCCAGTCCAATCCCCCTGCCAGACCAGGATCACTAGATCTTTTCAATGTTAATGTCTGCAGTGTTATTCTTATGCTGATATAAGGAAATCTGAAGGGCCCTTCCCTAAAGTATGGTCCCAAGTATCACACATATTCAGTAGGATCATCTCAAAGAACATCACATCTGGCAGGGGGACTGAACTGGATGATCTTTCCAGGTCCCTTCCAATCCCTGATGCTCTGTGACTCTATGATTCTGTGATCTAACAGTGCAATGGTTTTATTAGTGCTCTGTGCTCAAACACGAGCTGTTTCTTTTGCTGCTCTCAGGCAGTCAAAACAAAACAAGTCTTTGCGGAGGAAAAACACACTTAAAAAGAACGTGCATCCAGTTGTCTCAGCACAGCACTCTGGAAAGGCAGAGGGTAAGAAAACAACAACAAATACATAAACAGAAGAGAAGCAAAAGAAGCCCCAGTGAGTAATACTGTTCATGTACCTTCCCTGACATTTTTGAAAGAAAAAAGTGTCTCTGCAAAAATCTGCTACGATTTATTCACCAGCTAATAAAGGCTGCATCAAGGGTTTAATGTTCGCTATGAATCATTTAGTTAAAGCCTGCTATTCACACATTCTTCTTTCAGCCCTTTTACAAAACACAGACACACACCAATGCCTCGCTCAAATTATTTTTCATTTCATTTGGACATCCTGGAACCTACTCTCTTGCACCACAGATTAGTCTCCTCCTCTGGAGACATTTAAAACCTGCCTGGCCATGTTCCTGTGTGACTGGATCTAGGGGATCCTGCTGCTGTGGCAGGGGGATTGGACTGGATGATCTTTCGAGGTCCCTTCCAACTCCTAATGTTCTGTGATTCTGTGATTGTTCAGGAGAGACGCATGTGTAGATACTGGCCGGGTGCTGGACCTAACTTGTGGTGAGACTGTCCTTACCTGTTGAGTGGGAGGAAAGGTTAGCTGTCCATACATGTGTCTTGTTATACCACCTGTACTCACAGATGAAGAAAGGGCCTGGACAGGTAGTCAGCTCCAGACAAGGAGCTATTTATGAGCAGCTATTTTTACCTTGCAGTAAAATACGCTAACATGATAACATGTCAGAGTGTATTTCAGGCTACATCAGTATCAAGCAGAGGAAAAAACGCAAGATACACCACTGTAAAAATGTTTCAGAGACTTAGCTGAATGTATAGTACGTTGTCCATTGATAGACACTTGCAGAAAAACTCATCACACAATCCCAGAACATGAGGGATTGGAAGGGACCTGGAAAGATTGCCCAGTCCAAGCCCCCTAACACAGCAGGATTAAAACCTGTGATTTCTGTTCAGAACAGTTTGCAGGGTACACACAGGATTGTCTTCACTGTAGCGCCCACAGCCAACCAACAGATTAACCCTTTGAATCTTGGTTACTTGTGTTCACGCACAGAGGCAGTCACTCTGCTGTCACTGAACTAGATTTAAACGTAATTCTTCTACAAACACTGGCAAAGCTCCTGTAAGTCTTTGAGCTTTCCTTCAGAAGAACTGCACTTCTGTGCCATGATGAGGCTTCCCAATAGCAGGCAACCTGGTAAATGAGATAGGCACAGGATGAGGGTGAAATTAAGGTGGAATAGAAAAAAAATTGTCATTGCAGCATTTTATCTCAACATGCAATTTGTCTTCTGACTTCCCTTGATAGCAAGTGTGTCACGAAATAGCCTCAAGACAATACCATAGCAGCAAAGGCAGTTGCATTAATTTAAGGGGAGGAGGACAATGAAACATTTAACGAATGATTGGAACTTTCTTTCTCCAAATAGTGTTTCAGTGGGGGATTGATGGTTGACAGCTGTGTTCACTGATAGGTAACCTTGTTGGAAGTTTCTGAAGAAAGATGTTCTCCTTCGCTGGTCTTGTCTCTGCTTTGTAATCTTCTTTCTCTCTCCTCGGAGCTAGTGCAGCTATTGTTATATTTTAAAATATTTTCATCATGTATTTGTTCTTTGAAATAATTAATTTTTTCTTTGGCTGATAACGTGCCCTAATGCCGGCTGCCAAGCGCCAAATGACTCTCAGATTCATTGAAGCATTCAAAGCAAGGAACACCATTCATCTAGATAAGATCTTATCTGACAAGTCAAGCTCAAAAAACCTCAGTATAATTATACGGTGTTAATGAAGGCCGCGTGTACACGCAGTGCTCAGCGTTAACCTCTGTGTTAGTCTATCAATGGTAATGTGAATCAATCATTTAAGTTAGAACAAGTAAGTAGATTTTTTGAAACAACCAAACAACCCTCTTCCATCGAAACACATCATATTACAAGTTGTAATCCTTTGTAAAATCTCTCAGCCACGCTTACTATGGAGATACCACAACCCTACTGCTGTTAACTCATTCTTCTGAACAGGTGGCTGTTTAGAATCAAAGGAACTGCAAGGACTAATACTTGATACAGGGCAGTGAGAGAAGATGTATTAAACCAACAACAACAGAGCTATACAGAATTTGGGAGCTACTCCTCCCATGGGCCCCGGATGTGCCTCATAGAGCAAAGTAACCAGTTAGTTGGTAGGGGGGCAAGAAGCAACCAAGGTTACAGACATGGTGATGCCAGCTTACCGAGCCTTTAACCCTCCCAGAGCACCAGCCACATGGCTGGAGCAATGGAAAAGGACTGGTAGCAGCCAGGTAGCAGTTGGGGTGGCTGGCAGTGGTGGCGGCAACGGCAGTGACAGCAGCAGATCACAGAGCTGCCTTTGACAGCAATCCCCTGTGGTTTTCAAAAGAAGTACCGGAGTGCCGGGACCCCAAAGTCAATGAGATGTGCCCATGTCATGGGAAAAACACACCTGACACGTCACAGGATCACAGAATCACAGAATGTTAGGGATTGGAAGGAACCTCAAAAGATCACGGGGTCCAACCATGTCTGTTTTCCTCCACTGTCACAATGACTGGTTTCTAGAGCAGAGGAAGCTGGGCGCTCTCAGGGTGGTGCGGCTGCAGGAACACATGCCAGGGGACAAAGCCAGAAGCAAAGTGGTCTTAAACCAGGTCAGCAGAGAAGGCAGCAATACTGAGTTTCAGCCACGACTGACAAGCAAACCCAAACTTGGTTAAAGTAGGGCTGTAATCTTGTAGTCTCTCATCTAAGTGAGTCAGCATTACCGAGGCTAGGACAGGCACACCTGCAACACAGGTCAGGCAAGGGCAAGGCTGTGAGCTTAAACAGAATTCTGAATCAAGGAATGGAGAAACGCAATTATTGCTTCTTACTGCTCCTTCTCACACAGCTCTTTCCTCAGCAGTCTGACCCACGATTACAGCGATGCCGTACAATACAAGATGGATTGGAGTTCAGGCAGCCATAACCCTGGGAAGGGATAAGAGGTTGTAGAGTCTGTTGGTGTCCTCAGGGCATTAAACGTGAATACAAATTGTCTTTTTCTGAAACCAAATCAACAAAACATTTTTATGGTCGTGTGTTTGATTGGTTATTCTTCCTCCAAAGCTTTGAAGGCTTTTCTAAATTAACTTCTAAAGAACATCTCTTTAGCTCTCAATGGCTTTCCTCTTTTAATAGATACAGATAATAATCCCATCTGTCTCTCTCTTTTTTCCATCTTGGAAAACTGTAGTTAGTTCGCTCTCTTTTCACATGTAAGCTCTTCTATAATTATGGACACACTGTGTTTTCACTCTGCACTGGTTTTGTTCACCACATCCCTTTTTGAGTCATAGAATCACAGAATCATCCAGGTTGGAAAAGACCCCTGAGATCAAGTCCAACCACCAACCCCACTCTACACGTTCACTCCTAAACCAGATCCCTGAACACTACAGCTATGCAACTTTTAAACACATCCAGGGATGGAGACTCAACCACCACTCTGGGCAGCACAGTCCAAGGCCTGACCACTCTCTCCATCAGAATGTCTTCCTGATGTCCAATTTAACCCTCTCCTGTTGAAGCTTGAAGCCCTTCCCTCTGTTCCTGTCACTAATTCCCTCTGAGAAGAGCCCAGCACCAACATCTCTACAATGTCCTTTCAGATAGTTGTAGAGAGTGATGAGGTCTCCCCTCAGCCTCCTCTCCCTCCAACTAAACAGCTCCAACTCTCCCCATCTCGGTTGATTCTCCAGGCCCCTCCCCAGCTTCGTTGCCCTCCTCTGCCCTCGCTCCAGCCCCTCGATGTCTCCCTTATACTCAGGTGCCCAAAACTGGACTCAGTACTCAAGAAGCAGCCTCCCGAGTGCTGAGTATAGGGGGGCAACCACCTGCTGGCCACATAGTTTCTGATCCAGGCTAGGAGGCCATTGTCCTTCTTGGCTACATGGGCACCCTGCTGGCTCAGATTCAGATGCCTGTCAATTAGAACCCTCAGGTCCTTTTCTTGTCTTTACTCTGACATCCTCTCTGGCACCGTTAGCTGAGGTCTCCTAAGGGTGGACAATTTATTCATTTATTTATTGTTTTAACTCTTCTCAGTATCAGCTAGAATCAGAGAATCAGAGAATCACAGAACATTAGGGATTGAAAGGGACCTCAAAAGATCATCCAGTCCAATCCCCCCACCACAGCAGCATCACCCAGACCAAGCTGCACAGGAACATGGCCAGGCGGGTTTTAATACTGCTTTGCAAAGGCATCTGTACAACATGTGTTACAATTCTCCAGCTGAAGTAAAAAAAAAGAACATTCCAACCACTGAATTGCCTTCCCCACCGGTGCTGGAGCGTAAGTGAAACACATTACTCACCATACAAATACTGCGAAATGGGAATTTAGCTGCAAAGGTTCTGCTAGTCTTTGTTTTTATTAATAGGCTGTTAGTCTACTGCAAATGTGGAGATGAGGTGAGAGAGCAGAGGAGAATAAATAAAATACATCTGGGTATGTATTTTACAGCTCCATATTTGTGCTACATATCTCTACAAAATTCGTAGATGTGCTACAAATATTTATAGGAGAGTAGAGCAGGGAAAACAGAGTCTTTTTAAGCAACATTTTTTCACATATTAAGCATTTCTAATGTTTTAAATGTCATCCCTAAAGGCTGTACACACACGCACACCCCCCTCAGCTCAGAGAGGTGGCATGTTAATTAGGCCTGTACATAACACCATGAGTACAGGAGGTGATTGCCCCTCTGTACTGAGCACTGGGGAGGCTGCACCTTGAGGACTGGGTCCAGTTTTGGGCACCTCAGTACAAGGGAGACATTGAGGTGCCGGAGCGAGTGCAAAGGGGGGCAACAAAGCTGGGGAAGGGCCTGGAGAATCAATGTGATGAGGAGAGATGTGGAACCTCCTCTGTTCCAGCTCATACCCATTGCCTCTTGTCCTATTAGATGACACTGAGCAGGGCCTGGCTCCAGTCATGAGGAGGTACTAAAGAACTTCTCCACAGAGAAAGAACCACAATTTCACCCGTTAGATTTCACTACTGTTAATGTCTTCTCTTGATAATTCACATCACTGCTTCAAACACAATAAAGAGATGACAGTGAACTTTTAGTAAATTCATATGATAATTATTCTACGAGGTAGAGTATCTTCAGGACATATGAATCATATCTTCTGAAGGAGTAAATTCAGTATCATGTTCAAGAAGAAAAGCCTTGTAGTAAGTGCAGATCATATACATTACAAAAGCCCGATTCATTCATTTTCTGATAGAAGTAATATGAAGCTGAAAAACCCGCTATTATCCAAAACAGATCATGGAATAAGAACAGGTTCATACCAGCTGTCATTTGGGATGTCATAAGGAAAAAACACTGTAAATGAATGCAAAACCCGCTCTCTTTCAGGCAAATTTGTCAGTCATTGTGCTCGCCTCAAGCATACTTTGATTTTTAAAATTGCTGTTAAATCTCTGTTATTGTGTTTCTTGCAGGGTTTTCTTTGGGTTTCTTTTTTTCCCTATTTTCTTTCCTTTTTTGTTCCACAGTCAAGATAAACTGAGCTGTTGACATTTTCTGCAGAAGAATTCCTCCTTTCCTGGATGACAGAAATCGTCATCACTACTGTCAAACAAGTTAACTATCCAATGAAGTCATAAATGAACACAGGAACAATCAGCGAAATGCTACAAGACCTTTCTTTTGGTGGCCACAAGACCTTTCTTTGGGTATTTTCCCTAAGTTTAATGAGTACTTGAGCTGAATCCTCGCTTACTCGACTTCTTTCTGTGCTCTACTCATTGATACCACAAAATGCGTGCTCATAAACATACCAATCTGAACAGGTCCTTCTTTGCTACAGCCATCGATTCTGCATCATGTGCTTTTTACCTTGTCTTTCATCAGGCAATCAAAGAACATTAGAGATTGGAAGGGACCTCAAAAGATCATCATTTTAATGCACTCATGGCTCTTGCGTTGGGCCTGGGAGTGGAGTGGCCAAGTTTTACTTGGGTCCCCCCTTGCCATTCTCTCTCCGCTCCTTTGTGGGTGTGAAGATGATCTGCCCATCATAAGTAAAGATCAGGTTCATGATCACCTGAAAGACCTGAAATTGTTCAAGTCCATTGGACCCGACGGGATACACCCACGGGTCCTGAGAGAACTGGCAGATGAGGTTGCTAAACCCCTCTCTACTCTATTCCAAAAGTCATGGCAGCCTGGCGAAGTCCCCACTGACTGGAAAAGGGGAAACATCACTCCTATTTCCAAAAAGGGTAGGAAGGAGGAGCCAGGGAACTACAGACCAGTCAGTCTCGCCTCTGTGCCCAGTAAGATCATGGAGCAGATCCTCCTGGAGGCACTACTGAGACAGGAGACTAG
>JAOXOE010000181.1:0-22743 GCA_028565055.1 Phoeniculus purpureus
ATATTTATAGACATTAATGAGGTCACCCCTCAGTCTCCTCTTCTCCAAGCTAAAGAGACCCAGCTCCCTCAGCCTCCCATCATAAGGGAAGTGCTCCACTTCCTTCATCATCCTCGTTGCTCTACGCCGGACTACCTCCAGCAGCTCCACGTCGCTCTTGAACTGAAAGGCCCAGAACTGAACACAATACTCCAGATAGGGTCTCACCAGGGCAGAGTAGAGGGGGAGAAGAACCACTCTTGATCTGCCAACCACTCCCCTTCTGATCCACCTCAGGATGCTGTTGGCCCTCTTGGCCACAAGAGCACACTGCTGCTCATGTCATCCTGCTGTCCACCAGGACCCCCAGGTCCCTTTCTCCTACACTGCTCTCCAACACATCAGTCCCCAACCTATGCTGGTATCTGGGGTTGTTCTTGCCCAGATGCCAGACTCTACACTTACCCTTGTTATATTTCACTAAATTCTCTCTGCCCAGCTCTCCAGCCTGTCCAGGTCCCGTTGAATGGCAGCACAGCCTGCTGGGGTGTCGGTGACACCACCCAGCTTTGTATCATCAGCAAACTTGCTGACAGTGCACCCCAATCCCTCATCCAAGTCATCAATGAATAGGCTGAACAGGACTGGTCCCAGCACCGACCCCTGGGGAATGCAAGGTTAGGATTTGCAGATCATCCATTCCTTCAGGTCTAACCACTTAAGGTAAAGTTGTCTCCTGGGTTCTTAACAAAGCTAATCCAAATACTTACAGTGATATTTTTGAATCACCTTTCTTCCAAACCTGGAAAAATGTTCTCTACATCCTCTTGTGGATGTAGGAAACATTTTTCAATAACCAGGAGTGTTATTTATAAGGTTCTCACCTTCCCAGGAGCAGCCGCTGTGTTTTCCCATATTCCACGTTAACACCAACTTCATCTTTTGATGGTTTCCTCTTTTTTGATTCTTCTCTGTTGTTGGCACTGAAAGACTCTGAAATTCCTATTTCCATTCCACCACATGTGGACCGAACCCAAGTCTCAAAACCTGAGCAATACTCACCAAAAGAAACTGCTGTTTTCTGGCCAGAGGTAATCAACCATCTTAACTACAAATCGTCTCAGTACAATGACCCGATGCAGAAGACAGGGAAATCTCACAATGAGTGTGAGCGTTCTGGTGTCGCAAACCCGTCCCAAGTGCATTTTCAAATACATTCCTTTGCCATTGCTCGGGATGCCGCCTAACGAGCTGACAGCAGGCCAGCAACAGTCTAGCACTGCAAAAGTTTAAGGCTTCCTTTTTTGGACATCGAAGCAGTCCTCATTGTGTGGAAACCATTAGTAACGCTGCTTCTTTGCCTTCCCGCGCAGCAAAGCCCTTCTCAAGCAGTGACTCACGCAGGTTCTGGCGCTGTGTAGGTTAAGGGAGAGGCATTAACAGCAAATGCCTGGTGACACAGATAGGAGGAGAAGGGGAGGAAAGATGCAAAACAAAGTTCTGGCTCTGTCAGATTCACCTCTGATTTGTGGTGCTTTCTGCTCTTTTTTGGAAAATGCAGAAGCTGATCCCACCGCACTCCCTGGGTATGTAGAATGCTGGAATCCTAGAGCATCAGAATCACAGAATCATTAGGGATTGGAAGGGACTTCAAAAAGTCATCCAGTCCAATCCCCCTGCCACAGCAGGATCACCTAGATCAAGTCATACAGGAACACATCCAGGTGGGTTTGAAATGTCTCCAAAGAAGACTTCACAACCCCCCTGGGCAGCCTGTTCCAGTGCTCCATCACCCTCACTATGAAGAAGTTCCTTCTGATATTTACATGGAACCTCCTGTGTTCCAGCTTACACCCATTGACCCTTGTCCTATCACTAGATGACATCGAGAAGAACCCAGCTCCATCCTCCTGACACCCACCCTTCACATTTATTTCAATGGTCTGGGGGGGGGGTCGTCTCTTCTCCACAATATATGTTGGATTACTTCACTGTCTTCTGTACCATGAAGCTTCATGGTTACAGAACATTGAAGCTGCTGAGCAACACTGCTCCTCCAGGGTCCTACCAGCCAGCTCTATAGTGATCACTCTGTACTGATTTCACCTGACTGGGATGGACAAGAACATTTCTCCTCAGACAGGACAAGGCTGTTCCACCTCATAGCATCCATACTTTGCATGAAACACTCTCACATGGAAAGCAAGAGGGAAACTCCCACTGCTTTTATCTGGGCTAGTATTTCACTCTGTAAAATGTCCTTTTTAAAGCTCCATGTGGTAACTGGTTTTGTCGTCCTGTGCATTTGCAGAGCCTTTGGTAAGGCCAAAGGATTTGACTAAGAACACAAACTGTTCTCCGGAGTTTGCCTTCTTTTCTTGTCATATTTTTTCCATACAATTAAAAAATGTAAACCAGTTTCCACTTCGGTTTCCTATAAGACTAACATTTCTGTATTAAACAGACCCCTATGACCTGCAGGCTGACAGAATCCCCAAAACACTGCTGGGACAGCAGTTTTCAGATAACGTGGGCATGGCTCTCCTTTCTTGATATAGTGCTGACGTTTTAATAGAGTCCTGTAGCAATGGAGTGCTATAACCTGACATTAACAATCTGAAACTGATGCAAGAGGAGAGGCACACTTTGTGTATTTTATTAGCTCTTAAAACAGATATCATAAAAGTAGTTCTGAAAAGAGACAGAGAGGTGAAGAGGTCTGAATAAAACGAAGTTCAGTTTGCATACTGCTCATGTATTTCTTGATGATTTGCCACTGAGAACTCTCCGAAAAGCAAGCTCTTCTGTGCTAATGGAGTTTTTCTTGTCTCTTGGGACACCCACTAAAAGGATGCCAAAAGTGAGGGGTGGGAGGAAGGGCAGGGGCCTTAAATGTTTGAAATCTATTAAATAACATAACACTTTTGAATGACTAAAAACATATGGAAATGTGTTTCCCCTCATATGGGAATTCAGCTGTTCCCAGGAACAGCCCAAGTGTCAGGAGGCCAGAGCAACATATGAGGAATGCATTAAACAAATGATGGAGGGAGAATTGAATAGCTTGGGGAGCTGGAAAATATTACATAACTTTTCATCTTGGGTCTACCCCAGACTGACTGTGCAAATGAAAATCATTAGACTCTGAAGGCAGTTTGGTGGTCCATGTGGAACCACTTGGTGGTTTCTCTGGAGTAGCTAATAGACAGCTCTCTACATCACAGAAACGTCCGTGCATTTATCACCCTTTTCAGCAATCCTAGTGGAAGCCAAGAGTATGGGTTTAAGAAAAAGAAACGCTGAAGCATATGCTTAAAATTAAGCACCTGCTCAAGTACTTTGCTGGATGAGAACCCTAAAACCTGCTCTGCTAATACATGTGGCAAAAATATGTGGCTCATGTGGTATCTGCTCTGGAAAAGATTATATTTTCATTGAACAGCTTTTAGAGACGTCACATTGTATTTGAAAAAGGAAAAAGAAAGAAGAAGGAAAAAAAGGAAAAGAATCCAGGCTACATCCCAAAGACAGTCTGTAATGGACTACCAGAAAGCGTATCGGCATCTCACATTCTCTCACCGGGTGCTGAGCCAGCTGAGTCCCTCTCAGGCTGGTGTTTCTGTGCAGATTCAACAAGCAGACCTCACTGTGTGTTCCATTTCTCTGCACTGGGCATTGTCAGTGTCTGAAGGCACTTCCATGTCAGGAGAAGTGGATAGCAAAGTGCAGCAGCAGAGATTATTCCCTAATCCTATCAACCCATACAATAGCGGCACAGAATCATTCAGGTTGGGAAAGACCCTTGGGATCATCAAGTCCAACCATCAACCCTACTCTACAAGCTCACCCCTAAACCAGATCCCCAACACTACATCCAAGCGCCTTTGAATCAGAATCACAGAATCAGAATCACAGTTCCAGTTTGGCTTCCAGTTTTGAAGCCAGATGAAATACCACAGACTAGTTCTGCACAGCATGGGACAGACACTCCTTCTTCTTCCCATAGTGCAGGGAGCAGAGCTGCTCAGAAGGTGATGCTATAGGGTCGTAAGCGGCAGCAGCAGACTGCCCATCATCCCATTCCAAGCGACAGCTTTTCCAATTTAGTTGTGACATAACTGCAAGGAAGGCTGATTGCACTGATCCAACCTCCGCAGGGGAATGCTGAGTGCTGAATTTATACTAAAAAAGCTGGGGGAAAAAAATCTAACTATAAACCATACTGAAAAGTAAAACCCTCCTTGTCTCACCCAAAGACTGCTCTTACACAGATACACCGATACACAGATCATTAGGTGTTGGAAGGGACCTCCAGGGGTCATCAAGTCCAACTCCCCTGCTCCAGCAGGATCATAAAACCTAAGACAGGTCACACAGAAATGCATCCAGATGGATCTTGAAAGTCTCCAGAGAAGGAGGCTCCACAACCTCCCTGGGCAGCCTGTTCCAGCGCTCAGTGACCCTTACAGTAAAGACATTTTTCCCCATGTTGAGGTGGAACTTCCTGTGCTCCAACTGACACCCATTGCCCCTCATTGTATCACAGGGTGCAAGTGAAAAGAGATTGTCTCTTTCTTCTTGACACCACTTAATCACAACTTTTCAGTTGACTACTAAGTTCATCTATTACATTCTATCGCTAAACAAGCGATAAACAAGCAAGGGTTTGTTCAGGCATGTATCTATTACAGGTCACCTTCCTGACTTCACCTTTCCCCCTACCTAACAAACTTATCCTTCTCCATTTCAAGTTCTCAAATGTGAAAGAAGCTGAAAGCGTGGTCTTGCAGCTTGTCTTGAAGAACATGACTGAAAGGTATTTGCAGACAGTGATAGGGTCTGTGCACAGTCCTCTTGAGCCCTGTAGCAGCTCTGGAGGTGAAGCACACTTGGATGCATGCATCCTCCTCTGGCTCTTCTCCATCCCAGCACAATCTCTTCATCCTAACGCCTTTCAGCTTTATCCTCCTGAGTCCTGTTTCTGATCTCTCCACTGACCTGTGCCATAGTCTACTTGCCAGGTCTCTGGCTTCGATCCTCTTCCCAAAACCAAGACAAGCCCAGCCCCTGAATAAGACTCTCTCTCTGGTCCTCGACTAACCTCAGCCTTTCTACGCCCTCCGTTCCTGGCTTCCCCTCTAATTCTCTTTGCCAAGCTCACATGTCCCCACCCTGATGTCCCCAGTGACATTCCTCCTTCCTTAGGTCAGATTGCTACTTCCCTGAATCCAACAGCTCATGTCATTCCTCTCCATGTCCTTATCTGCTCCCTTCCTGTTGACTGAAATCACAAAGCTCCCTCCTGCCCTACTGCCCAGGCTGACCACCGCCGGGGGGCAGAGAGGCAAAGGGCAAGCGCTCAGGGTTTTGAGTCCCACTCTCTTGGCACAGCACAGTGGGAAACGTATTGACAAGAAAAGCTCCTCTGCTCCACCACATGGGAGACCTTTCCCCACTGCTTTCTGCACACATGGTGCCAACAGCCGCAGCCACAGAGGGGCTTGTACCTGCTCGCTGAGGCCGAAGCTTCCAAAGCACTCGCTTGGCTCTGGGAAGTCTGTAACAAACAGGCACACAGCATTCTTCTGCTGTCACAAGCAGGGTGGCCAGCAGATCAAGAAAGGTGACTATGCCTCTCTACTCTGTCCTGGTGGGGCCTCACCTGCAGTCCTGTGTCCAGATCTGGAACCCCAACACAGAAAGGTTGGAGTGTGTCCAGAGGAGACCACAAAAATGCTTAGTGTGCTTTTACAAGGACAGGCTGAGAGACTTGGGGCTGTTCAGCCTGAAGAGGAGAAGGCTTTGGGGGACCAATTCCTGAAAGGGGCCATTCAGAAAGCTGGGGAAGAGCTGTTCAATAGGGCAGGGAAGATAGCATGAGGCATCATGGTTTTAAGATGGAAAAGGATAGATTTAGGCTAGATACAGGAGAAAGTTCTTTAATCTGAGGGTGGTGGGTCCCTGGAACAGATTACCTAGGGAGATGGTGAAGGCCCCATCCCTGGACACATTCAAGGTCAGGCTTGATGGGGCTCTGGGCAATCTGGTCTAGTGAGTGATGTCCCTGCTTGATGAAGGGGAGTTGGACTAGATGACTCTTGAGGACCCTTCCAGCCCTATGATTCTGTGATAAATCTTGAAACTTCACTGATTTTCATGGGGGTTTGACATGGCACTATGAATGGTGACACTGTGACAGGTTAGGAGCAGGTGATGCTACCAATAACCCATGGCCATTCCAGTTTGACTGGTTATACTTTCTGCTTGAAAAATGCTGTCTGGGTCTAGAGGAACCAGTCTCCTTTTTCATGGGTACCTGTGTCCAAATGTCCAAGCACGTACAAAGTCTTGGTCCTCATCAGCTCGCTGTTCGTCAAGCAGATACCTAGGATGAAAAACATGAGAGGATCATCATCACCCTCCAATAACTGCAACAGAAACTTGATAGATTTAATTTTAAAGCCTGAAACAAACCAAATAGTGCTCAGTCATTGCAGACTAGAATTTTCAGGAAGAAGATGGTGAAATCAGTAAGGAGAAGATTTTAATCTAGAGATAGATGGTAGGAGCACCTTACCTGTCATGGCCAGATGCCTACTTGACTCTTCCTTGCTCTGGGTGTTGCCTAAAGGGACAAAGAGGCATGGCAAGTCTCAAGTTATGAAACATCTTCTATCGATCTGGCATTTGCCCCAGGGACAAGAATGCTGAGTGAGGAACAGGGAGCAGGAACCAGTGAGAAAGCAGACACTGGCCTACGCATCACTCCTGGCAAAGCCAAAAGCCATTGTGGACCCCAACAGCTCCAGCAGGCAAAAGACACGTTCCCAAAGAGGGACAAATACAGCCCTTGGAGCTGTTTTCTTCCAGTCCTTCCTTTCTGGCCCTGCAGGAACACAGACAAACTCTGAGAAATTACAGACTGTTCAGGAAGGGGTTAACAAGCAAATACAAGAGTGCCCCTACTTATACCCAGAACACCGTCACTCTAACACCCTTCTCCGAAAGCTGGCAGCCTGCATGGCGAGAACTCTTTATTTTATTATTTCTTTCACTTTCTCACACACAGAAATTCTCCCCAAAACCTCTCGCTCTTAAGCTAAGTGCCAAAAAGTGCTCAAGTGCCAGCCAGTGACTCATCTTCTAAAAGCCTGGCTTTTGGAAGGTGGTTTTCATTTCAGGAACTTGTGAGAGCTGCCTAGATACTAAACACTGTGGGATCAATAATTAGAGTAGAAAAATGCGAAAAATGAAGGAGTTCAAACATTTAAACATCCGTCATCTTTGCGGGTTCTGTTAACCAGAGATAGCTGAGAGTTCCAAGCAAAGGGAACACCAAGAGTTGGGCTGATGATTCAAAATGGCTGATGCCCACTTTATCTTGTGTTTGACACTAAAACATATTCTAAATCATTTTAATCTGTAGTTAATAATGGAAGCAGACATATGCACCACATTGTCTGCAGAAACACCATGGGGTTTTTACTGTGGGTGCAGATGGAAAGCACCCACATGATGCCATTCCATCCATTGCTCCCCACGCAGTGCAGACACAGGGCCCTCGTTAGTGCTGCAGGCACAGGTTTGCCACCGCACAAGCCAAACTTTCAAAGTGTTCTTTGGCTTCTAGGGATTTCCTTGTTTACACACCACCATCATAAAGGCACGTGGGAGCCCAAAGTGAGGGTCTCCACCAGAGTGGTGGGGGGGACAGATCTTCTTCTAAGTCTATTCTCTTTATCAGCCACAGCAGAAAAGCAGTTGGACAACTCAAACAGCAGAATTGCAGAGGGAATAAAGAGACTGATAGGAGAAAAGGGTGGAATCAGAGGAAAATTTTTAAAGATTAAAATAAAAAATATTTTTTAAAATTAAAAATAAAAACATTAGATTTAAAGGTCAAAAATACATATTTATGAAATTAGAAACGAAACATGAGTTACCTGTGCTGATGTTTGATGCAAACACTATACCCAGGGCAACTGCCTTTTTTCGTTGGAATTTTGCTGAGATTGTTTATTCTTTATATATCAAGGCTAGCAATTATGACTCAAAAGTTGCTTATAAGCAGAGCCTATATGTTATGCATAGGGCAATCTGACAGCGTGCGGATGTCCTTGTCCATGAGGTCTGGGTGGAATATATATAGCTGTCTAGTTATTCTTGGCTTGGTGACACCCTGGACTGACATTGCAGTCTGTTAAGGAGCAGTTTTGACCCAGTCTAATGAGGTGGTATGGATTTTCTGGGAGTACAAAAGGCTATCGGAATTCTCTCCTATCTAATATGTTCTTCTGTGTCAACGAGAAGCTAGGACCAAATGTTTCAAGGTAAGGTCAAGAGTCCTTGGTTTAGCTAGTTGCAGCATTAACTGACCCTAGGCAAAAGAAATCGTAACCATCCAGCTGAAGCAGATGGATATTGAGCAACCAGACCAAACACCACAATCTCAAGCTCTTTTTGTCACAGAATCACAGAAAATTAACCAGCCCAGACATATTCCTGTGTGACTTGGTCTAGGTGGTCCTGCTCTGGCAGGGGGATTGGGCTAGACAATCTTTCGAGGTCCCTTCCAATCTCTAATGTTCTGTGATTCTGTGATTAAGGATTGGAAGTGACCTCAAAAGATCATCTAGTCCAATCCTCCGCATTGGTGTATTTAGGAATAACAACTAGTGGAATCACAGGTAATTTCTCCTCCTTACAAAAATCAGCCACAAACCAGAAACTCCTCCTGTCCTATTAAAAAAAAAACCAACAAACCCTGTATCCATCTAGAACCACCAGAAGTTACGACTCTAACCCCGTTAACACATGGCAGAAGGCAAACGTCCCATGCTATTGTTTTTCCTGTGTGCCGACAGCGGACAGTCAGGTAACTCTATTCATTCTTCAGTTAAAATCTATAAACCATAGGCCATGCAGGTGTCCCTAAGTCCTTTCAGAGTACTACACTGCAAACACAAGCAGCAACGTGTCACCCACTGCCACAGCGTGGGGTGCAGGTTTTTCTCTGCACCAGCGTAATGGCTCATTCAGCAGCGGGCTCCACTTCATTTCCCATTTAACCACCCTTGCTTGGCAGGGTCCAGTCGCCTTACAAATCCGTTTTGGGACCAGGAGCAGGGAAGCTGCTCAGCTTCCCACACTAGGTGGCATGGAAGGACTAAGTTTCACCTCCCCCACCACCACCCCCCCATGACAACCGGTGCTACCGTGCTGTGCCTTGTGGAGAGATTGACTTATTTAACCACTTGGCAGAATTTTATCGGGACAGAAGCTGAAGCTCTTCTTAGAAGGGGTTTCCTATTGACCTTCCTATTCCAGCTGAGCTACAATCTCTTCAATGTCCTTGGTGACTTTTCCTCTCAAATTTCCAACACTGACGTTGAGCAGCCAGATATTATAGACCCTCGCTCCACATATCACCCAGTTAAGTCTCAGGTTTCCCATTAGTCCTCCTCGTTTGCCCACTACTCTACATTCAGACACACAAAGAGGCAGCAGTGAGGTCTTCAAACGTCTACAATTCACAGAGCAGGAAGTTGGAAACCTTTGTCTGAAAGCGCTTTTAGCTTCTTAGAATCAACCGATGCTCATCTCTGAAGTAGTCATCCTTCTTGAGGAGGTCACCCTGCTTCTTACATTGCTCAATACTAAGCTGATTACAGCAAATTATTGACCCTATAGAGCAACCAAGCTGGATCTATCAGAGCTGTCACTGGGTAGGGCAGCATTGCCCAACACTGAGATTGCACTAACAGCACAGCCTGTGCATGACTAGAGCCCTTCCGCAGTTCTCCGAGTCCTTATCCCTACCCTACAGCAAATAGAGATGAGTAATGAAGATCATCTCAGTCAAGCCAAGGTTGTCCATCTGGCCCTAGATCATTTGGATGAGAAAACTTAGAGCATGGTAATTACGGTGTATTAGTGGCTCTCCACTGCAACCACAGAGCACCTCATCTTTACCTGATGGTTTCCAGTACTGCATGCACACAGTACCATTCCCATTACCTCACTGTTCTTCCAACATGCTACTTAAGACCTTTCCAGCAAATAAACCCTGCCCATGCATCCCCCCACCCAGCCATACATGCAATCTGCCTTCCTCTGCCCCAGGGAACATCGGGGTTAGATTATCTCTGGAGGTGCTTTCCAACCCTGCTTCCTATGATTCCCTGGGGACAAGCTTATCTCTGAGGTAACATCTTGCAGGACTCCAGGGTTATACGGATGAACGTGTTAAGGCCAGAAACAGGGAGGGAGATGGTGCATTAATGGCAGAGACCTAACTTTTCAAAGTGGAAGATTTTCTCATTATGTGAACCAGGCTGAGTCACTCAGATTTTGTCAGCTGGAGGTTCAGGAGAAGAGATGTCTCAAGACCATTTAGTGTATTCTTTAATCTGATCCTGCAGCCCCAGCTATTTACCTCCATCTTGCCCTACTTTCCACTCTCTTGTCCTTACTAGGATGATTTTCCTTCCCTCTTCCTCCCTGCTCTGCTGCACTGGCACCTTCCTCCTTCCCCTCTGCCTGGCCCAGCCCCATAGCCCCTGCCAGGGCACAAGAAGAATCAGAGTGATGGCTGTACCAGGAAGAGAGAAACATGGGAAAACCACCTGGAATCAGATGCAAGCCAAGGAAGGCTGAAGTCAGGCACAGGGGTCAGGGCTCTTCAAGGGGATATCTAATGAATACGCTCTGTGGCCATTGTGATATCCAGTGATAAGCACCCCCAGCACGTTTCAGTTTCCACGGTATCTGCAGAAGTAGAGGAGGACTAGAGCTCCTGTGACAAGCTACAGACTACTCCACTCTCACCCACCTGGCATGGAGAAGCAGCACGAGAGGAAGAAGGCAGCACTACCCCACAGCACGCATGCCACCGTGTGCTTCAAAATAGCATGAGAAAAGTCCAGGAAACTTCAAGGAATTCATAGAATTCATAGACTAGCAGGTTGGCAGGAACCTAAAGGATTGTTTACTCCAACCTATCAAACTAAAAATAGAGTTTAAATTAGATGTCCCAGCAGCTTGCCAAGCTGGGTCTTAAAACTGTCCAATGTAGGGAGATTATTCCAGTGTTTAATTGCTCTAATTTTCTTCTAGAGACCAATCAGAATCTCCCCAGGAGTAACTTGCACTCATCACCCCCTGTCTTTTCCATGTGACACCTTGTAAAAAGGGAGTCACCGTCTTCTTGGTAGCCACCCTTTAAGTACTGGGACATGGTGACAACGTCGTACCCTAAGTCTTGTCAAGGATGAACACATCCAGCTCTCTCATCCTTTGGCAGACCCAGCAGCAAGCTACACAAAGTTACGCCTCTGCGGTAACCATATGGCAACACACGCTGTCCCCAGTTTCACCAGTGCAGATGTAAACAAGAGCTGAAATGGCACACAAGACACAAACAAACACATGAGAACATAAACGCTGTAAAGCTTTAATTGCCACTTATTTAGTTAAGTCCTTCGCAGATCGCTGCTGGTAAGTCTTGAGCAACGTGGTCGTTCCACCCCTGGGCTCATAAAAACGTACTGCATGCCTTCACGTGTTCTCCCTGTATTGCTCTGCCTTATTCCGTACGGCCAGCTGGAGCTGCAGCTCTGGCTAAATGAACGCTCGAGATGCAGAACGCAGTCCCCAGAATACATCACATTCATGGCAGTGTTCTGCCTGTAAAGAAGGCTTGACTTTTTAAGCTGTTCCAGAGATGCAGATAAATGTAACGTGTTAGAAATAGGGACCACCTACACACCAGATCACACTTCGAAGGATAATGTATGCAGGTGTAGAGAACTGCCAAGGAACACAGAGCCACCCAGAACAGGGTACTTCCCCAGGCTACCACTGCCTCGTTCCACATTGCACTGACTCTGGGAGGCAGCTGGGGGACCTTTGGTCTCAGCAGAGCCACCTGAAGGGGTGAAATTGCACCATTCTTGGACACTATGACTTTAGACTCTCTTGTCAAAAGACAAAGCCACGAGCAAACAGCATTGCAAATCAGAAGCTTCTTACCTCACAATCATGAGCAAAACCATTTAATATGAGCTTCCTAGCACAGACACTGAAGCATCCCCGTTCAATTTTAACATTCCAGTTCTTAAGACTGCCAAAGAATCTTTAGGGCGAGGGAATTAAAATGTTTTTCTTATATTCTGACAAAAGAAAAAAAAACCAAACCACCAAAAACAACCAGAAGGGGAAGAAAAGCAGAAAGAACTGCAGTTCTGTGACTCAGAGGTGCAGCTGAAATAAAAACCTAAATGTTGCTACAAGTGGGACCACTGAAGCCCAAAGCAAAACTCTACATCTTGGAAATTTCCACAGAATCTTGGGGGAAAAAATTATGCTTTGAAGTAAAGAGCAGACAAACAGAAAAACTTTCAAGAAGAGAACATGGGGATTAACTAAAGTTTCTTCAGCCCAGAGAGCAGCAAACATTAGCTGGCAGTAGGTGTTAACTGGCGTGCACCTTGGGGTTGTCAGCTTGTGTACTTATTGGGGTTGTCAGCAGTGTACTTATTCGACACATCTCAGGAGCAGAAGATAGGAAGAGCATGGGGCTTCCATAATCAGTGTGCTAATGCCCTCTCACTTTTCTTCTTAGACCTGTCTTCTGTTCTTTTTCAGGTTCCCAGAGCTCATCTGAGGAGCCCTCAAAGAAAAGCAGTCAGCTTTGCTTAGTCCAGGCAAGACTCTGTAGAAAGCCTTGGGAAAAACAGCAGGAATGAAAAGGGTACAGTGACACCCCCACTCTCACCTCAGACACACACCAGCATGCTTGTTCAGAGGATCTCTGATGTCAAATTCACATCCCACAGTTACTGTGGTGATGGAAACCTTGGATGGTGTCATGCTCAGCCTCGTCCCTGCACTGCCCAGGTGAGAGCTCCAGCCTTCCCAGTATTGTTCTTACTCTTGCTCTCCACAGCTGCAAGAAGGGGGCTGGCAAGCAGCTGCCTGAGGCACACAGGTGGCCTGGTGTCTTCAACAGTCTTGAGGAGCACATGGTGCCAACTCAAAGCTCTAGTGCATCCTTTAGAGGTAGATCTGGATCTGGCTCTTCTACCCGGCAGACCAATGCCCTACAAATGCCCTTTGGGGCAAGTCCAAAGATGGGCAACAAAGCTAGCAAAGAGCCTGGAGGATAGGTCTGATATGGAGCTGCTAAGGGAACTGGGGTTGTTTAGTCTGGAGAAAAGGAGACTGATGGGAGACCCTATTGCTCTTCACAACTACCTGAAAGGATGTTGTGGAGTGGTGGGGAGTTGGTGTTTTCTCCTGAGTTACTAGTGATAGAACAAGAGAAATCAGCCACAAGTTGTGTCAGGAGAGGTTTAAATTGGACATCAGGAAAAAATTCTTCACTGAAATAAGAAATTGACCTGAAGAAATACATGACCTACACTGGCAGGGACTGGAACAGGCTGCCCAGGGAGGTGGTGGAGTTGCTGTCCCTGGAGGTGTTCAAAATACAAGTAGCTGTGGCACTAGGGAACAGGGTTTATTGGGCAGGGTGTGGTTGGGTTGACAGTTGGACTGGACGATCTTGCAACCGTAATGATTCTATGATTCTAAATTTCTGTCTGGTTACTCTAAATTTAGCCAGGTCTCCTCAGATACTTGATAGTTGGAATAAAAGGTGCTTAGCAGGTGCTGAAGCAGGAGACAAACGTGAAATGATTCACGTTTCTGGGGAGTGGATGTTGAGCTCCTTGAGCACGTTGCAGGGAATGCAAAGTGCTGAGCATACAGCGAATGTCTCACCAGAGGAGATGAAGGAGCCTTGCACAGGCACAACATCCAGCTTGCAGGCAGTTAGTAAAAGCATCGTCCAGTGCGGCTCACGCTCTCGGGTTTCTTCAGAGATGAAAACCAAACTAGTTCTTCTAAGGCTTGGTGCAAGCTCCAAGGAACTGGATAACAGATCCTCCCACATCAGCTTTTGTGAACCTAGCACTTATCTCTTTGGTCTTCAAGGCCCAATCTTCTGATGTTCTGAGGTTTTGCTCCACCAAGAAACCCAATTCTTTTAAGTTTTATCCTGCCTCAGAACGAGGGCATGAGTTGGCTTCTGAGCCAGAAAAATCAGTTCAGCGCTCCGCTCTTCTGGTGGCAGATTGTTCCCTGTAGGAGGCCTCTGGTTGTTCTTCACATCTTATGGGTGTTACAAAAGTAGTTCTCGGGGAGCTATAAAAAAGGGGTAAGGAAGGCTGTTTGGCATATTCGGAATAGAGTGTTCGTGTAATCAGGAGAAAACACTGCGCTGAGCTCTGTGAATGGTGCACAGATACTATGGGCGATCGGAGCGTTATACACTTATATAACTCGTAATTACTTAATTCAATTATTCAAAGAAAATTACTTCACACCCCCACAAAATACCCTGTATCTTACTAAGGAGACAGATACGCCTGGTTTTACACGCCGGTAATGTCACCTCCTGCAGAAGCTCACTTATTAAAATACCAGAATACTGCCGTATGATGCCTATCGTAACACCCACCTCCCACGCGCGCGGGGCAGCGAGCGTCTTCTAACAAAGGAGGCATTCATCGCTCTCATCGGGGAAGGCAGTAGGGGCGATAAATTCATTAAAGGGATGAGAGAAATGTTCCGTTCACCAAAGAAGAGCTTTGGGATGTTTTTACAGGAAGCTGAGGTACCCCACGTTCGCTATCCCTGCACAAACTTCCCCTTGAGTTGTTCAAAGCTTGGAGCAAATCTCAGGTCAACTGAGATTTTCAGCTACCAAGAACCCTGAAACCAAACACTTTACCCTTTGCTCTCAAAAGGTCCAAACCTGAATTTGGTTCTCAGCTTCGAACTGCTTTGCAGCTTCACCTGGACCAGTTACCACTGGGACATTTGCCACCAGTTTGTGCTCTGCTGCAGGCAGGAGCTGGAGAGAGGCTTCTGAGAGCCCCTTTGGTTTGGGTTAGACAGATTGGGTGCCTGGTTTCACTTCTTCCCTGCAGCAGGGTGCTGGCTGTAACTCACTTTGCTTTCATTATCGCTACAACAGCTCTCAGACTATTAATATGCCTTTTGTGCAAAAAAGGGTCTGGCGCTTTCAACAACGAGAAGGTGGCATTGAAGAGACTCTCAAGCTCCTAAACTCACTCTAAACTATTAGGAAAATAATCACTGAGAGCTGTAAGTTCTTGGGGCAGCATTAATAAAGGTATAATGAAAAAGCCAAACCCAGCCACCGTGCTGTCAGGTCACTCCTTGCAAAGTGAGACCTCTGATCTTCCCCTCCTCCATTGTTTTGGCTGAGTGTTTCTGAAATATTACAGGTGAAAGATAAAGCCAACCACAACCCAGCAGAGCATCTTGCCAAATGATACCTTAAACTACAGGTCAACCCTCCACATTGGCCACTTGAAGTTGGCAACAACCTGTTTGCCCTGTTGGTAGCCAAAGGTGCTCATCAGGTTTAACTGCAACAGAGACAACTCTGCTTCCTCAGCTCTGGTTGTGTTATTCCAAGCAACCCACCACATCTCACAAAGCCCACTGGAACCCAACCCAGGCACAAGCAGCTCCCAAACCAGAACAGCCAGACTTGGGGGTTGTCAGACCAGCCACAGGACCCAGAAGGGCAGTCGTGAGATTCATGTAGGTTAGACCACCCTTCCTCCGGTGAGTTAACTCCTCTGGCCCAGCAGATGCACGGCTGGTGCCTGCAGGAAGCAGGAACGAGACGCACGCTATATAAAGCAGGAGCGACGCACGCGTTGTGTAACACATGTCTGTTGAAAGCAGATAAAGAGACAGCCTGGTTTCTTTCCTTATTTTTTTTTAATGTTTTCCTGTGTCCTCATTCCCCTCCGCCTGCTGCTGTGTTGTCTGGGGGAGGTTTCACATTGCATTAGCGTTACCGCCCCTGTCTCAGCCAGCCTTTGCGGAGCCTTCGCTGCCAGGCACCGCCGCTGGCTGTGGGCAGCTGGTGTGGGGACAGCCTCTGGCAGCAGAACGGGGCCTTTCTGCAGTGACTTCCCCTGAGCCCCAAGGGCAACAGAGGCTCTTGAAGCAGATCACAGAATCATTAGGTTGGAAGGGACCTCCAAAGGTCCTCTAGTCTGACCTTCCTGCAACAAGCAGGGACATCACTCACTGGACCGGATTGCCCACAGCCCCATCAAGCCTGATCCTGAACGTCTGCAGGGATGGGGCGTCCATCACCTCTCTGGGCAACCACCACCTTCAGATTAAAGAGCTTTTTCCTGATATCTAATCTAAATCTACCCTTTTCCAGCTTAAAACCACGACCCTTCGTCCTGTCGTTCCCTACCCTATTGAACAGCTTTTCCTCAGCCTTCTGAGAGGCCCCTTTCAGGGATGGGAAGCTTGTTATAGGGTTCCCCCAGAGCCTTCTCCTCTCCATGGTGAATGACCCCAACTCTTTCAGCCAGTTCTCATAAGAGATGAGGGCTTAAGCCCTCTGAGTGTTTTCATGGCCCGGCTGGGGACCATCGCAGCGACGTGATGTTGCAGTTCTTCCCACCACTGGCTGCCACTTGCAGAATGGCTTTGGTGGCTGTCAAAGCCTGTCTCAGTGCTGATGGTCCCCAGCTAGACCCCACTCTCAGCAGGCAGAAGATATATTTATTACCTGCTCCAACTGTGGGAGAAGTTCCAGAGGAGGCCATGAGGATGATCAGAGGACCTCTGCTATGGAAACAGGCTGAAGGAGTTGGGGCTGTTCAGCCTAGAGAACAGAAGGCTCCAGGGGTTCCTTACAGCAGCCTTCCAGTCCCTGAAGGAGGCTACAGGAAAGTTGGGAGAGGGTTTTTTACAAGAGTTTGCAGTGATAGGATGAGGGGAAATGGCTGTAAACTAGAAGAGGGGAGATTTGGATGAGATCTTGGGAAGAAATTCCTCAATTCCTCCCTGTGAGGGTGCTGAGGCACTGGAAGAGGTTGCCCAGGGAGGCTGTGGCTGCTCCACCCCTGGAAATGGTCAAAGCTAGGTTGGATGGGGCTCTGGGCAACCTGCTCTGGTGAGAGACGGGAGGGAATTGGGACTGAATGATGTTTAAGGACCCTTCCAACCTAAACCAGTCTGTGATTTTTGTTTTTTGCTTGTTTGTTTGTCCTCCCCAGGGAACTCCCCGACACTGCGCAATGCCACTGGTACCCAACCTCTCTGAAGGAGTTCTTCTACCTCCACCATACTGAGGAAACTCACCTCCCTCAAAGGCAATGACTCAAGATACCAATCAGTACAATGAGGATGTCTGAGGGTTTTTCCAACCACTGTCTCAGTCTGGGCTATGCTTTTCCTTTCCCCAGTACTGCGCTCACAGAGCACCCATCCGCCTCCTGTGTGGACTGCCTTGGGTTTATTTAAACTCAAGTGCCAAATAATTAAAAGAGCCCCTGAGCACACCCTGGAGAGACTCTTTTATGGCTTTCCATGCTTCTCTCTCCTCACTGCTCTCTATTATCACTAGTTTTCTGTGATAATTATAAAACTTTCCCTTCACAGCCATTTGGGGCTCAAGCAGAGCAAGACACTTCTTCTGAAGAAGACCCTTAAAGGAGATGTGGCTCCTACATTTGGCCCTGAAATCTGTGGAGCATCGTGGCTTTAACACGTGATTGTGGGCGAACTGAGATAGCGTCACCCTCTGGATTCAGAAATATCACAGAATGTTAGGGAATGGAAGGGACCTTGAAAGATCATCTGGTCCAAACCCCCCAGCCAGAGCAGGATCACCTAGATCAGGTCACACAGGGCTGCATCCAGGCAGGTTTTGAAAGTCTCCAGAGACAGAAACTCTACAGCCTCTCTGCGCAGCCTTTTCCAGGGCTCTGTCACCCTCACAGTTTCTCCTTACGTTTAGATGGAACCTCTTCTGCTCCAGCTCACACCCATTGCCCCTTGTCCTACCACTGGGCATTGCTGAGAAGAGCCTGGCTCTATCCTCCTGTTTTGTAAGGTCAGACCTAACCAAATCAGTTAGCAACACTGATCGCACCTGCAGAGATAAAGCTGGGAAGTTCTGGCCTTCTTGAAGGTAGGAGCAGTGAAGGGACTCAGAGCATCCTCACACAGAATAAGGGGATTTTCCAAAAAAATCAGAATCTTGAATGAGAAGGGTCGGGTGTGGGGGGCACTTATTACTTTCCCTGATGGTGCCTGCCCCAGTCCTTCATGCCCATCCTATGGATCCTCATTAGAACTCATTGCTAACAACACCAAGCCACCTCCAAAAGGTTATTATTTAAAGTCATTCATTACATTAATTTGCAACCCTCATTTAACGTCAGCAGACCTTTATCTTGCAGCCCCAGGGGTTATGCCAGCTCCTGCAAGCCAAAGCCCAATCACAACAAGTGTCTGGGGTTGTAATTACAGGGTGATTTCCAGTGATACCAACTGCCTATTTTGCCTCCATACATTTTCAAGGCCAAAGGTTGCCTCCCTATTCCAAGCCCTGTGTGTCTACATAGTGTGTGGGGGGGTGGGAAATAAGTCCTTTAATGAATGGATAAATGACTGTAAAGAAAGTATATTAAGATAAATTAACTGAGCAGCTTCAGTGCAGGGGGAGAGCAAATGGAGGCTGGCTGGGTGGGAACAGAACGAGCTCCCCCAGGTAGGGTGAGCACTGGAGCTTTGGTGAGGAGGGGAAAGGAGCAGAGCCATTTCAGACTGCATTCCTCACTTCTTTGAGGCTGATAAGTTGAAATCAGTTCAGACTCCACCCACGTTTCTCCTCCTCCCCCACTACAGTGCATTAAACCTTCTTAACTCAAAAAATGATGCCTGCTGCTCCCTGAGCTCCATCCCGCACCCTTCAGTGGTGGGAGAAGCAAGCTCAGCCAGGCACTTCAGCCAGTGCTTGAAGTTAAATATGTAAAGAAGTGCTTGGCTGGGTCAGAGCCCTCCAGGTTGGGGAAAACTTGCTTTTGCAGGGGCTGTTTTAGGAGTTTCAGCTGCTGTCTTGACCAAGTGCCTTCAGAATTCCCCAGCAGAGAGACGGAACTGCTCAAAACGCTCTTGTTAGAGCCTTTTCTCTTTCCATCCAAAATCAAACAAGGTGAAGTCATCTTTCAAGCAGCAATATATTTCCACTCTGATTTACACAACAATTACTGCTAAGGAACATAATGACATTCTAGATTAATGACGGGGCAGTTATGAGTATAAGCCCTGCTCTGAAGCATTTTTGATTTAGTTTTCTGGTCAGGATGAACAGCTGTGTTTAACCTGAGCCAAATTATTTCAGGAACAAAATCATTTCTATTGAACATAATATTCTGCTTCATTACATTATAATGGTTACGCAAGGATTTGATAAATGCCCTGCCGATGGCCCAGGGAAGGTGCGCTGAGCCTAGGACACAACAAGGGGTAATGAACGCTTATGCCAGGAAGTTATTAATTGTATTGGTTGGATGCTAGGATCATTAATAGTTTTCTCCAGTCTGCCACATACAACCTGCATTTGTACCAGCTACAAGGTAAATAGCTTTTGTTTTATTTCAAGATGTAAGAAGAAAACTAAAGTAAGGCTAGAACCTCGCCAGGGGAAATAATTGCAAGAAATCTAGTGTTAGCTCGAGGCATGAGGAATTTGGTCAGATGTGAGGAACACATTGGACAAGACGATCCCAGCCTATTTAAAGATTGTGGAATGCATCTCTCTCCCTTCAACAAGCAAACTGTTGACAAGCTGCCAAAGCTCTGAATTGCAAATCCTCCATCCATGAATAAATCAAAGGAAATTCCAAGCAATAGCTAAGGCAGCTTAAATGACTTATTCTGCTATAGTAACTGCAAAGTCTCCATGAAGATATACGGGATCTGCCACGAGCCAAATGCATGTAAGCCACCCTTGGTGGGTATTATGGCTCTGCTAGCAAAGACACGCTGTGCAGAATCCAGGCGCATCTGATGCACGTCTGCAAGGACTTGAGCTCTTCCTGCTGAAGGTTGAATTTTGCTCTAGACTCAATAGTTAGAGGGAAACGTCCAGCAGGCTGCACTGTTGAACTGGGAACACCGTGCACTTTTATTTCTGGAAGTATTTATGTGGCTGGGGGAAAATCTTTTCTTCCTTGGGAAAGGACCTCAGCGGAGGGCACTCGGGGAAATGCTACTTGGAGCAGCACAGTTATGGGATAGGCTTCAGCAGGGCAGTGCCTGATGCCGTGGCAAGCCCTGCTCTGGGCTAAGGAGGAGACTGTTCGGGTAGTTGGGATGGCTGCTGGACATAAGGCAAATGTCTCTCAGCCATTGACTTTGACCTACTAAGATGGTGCAAGAGGACAATCAAGAGAGCCCTATCACTCGTGAGATGTGGGACACACCCAGTCCCATGGGCACAGTACTCTACTGTGAGGGCAGCCAAGCCCCATTGAACTCTTCTCCCTTCTCTTGGGATGCTGGGCTGGGGACTGCCAGTCCCTCATAAACTCAATGAATGATGGTTTGAACCAGCAGCTCAGAACCATCTCTGTAGCTGTGGTCAATAATTATATTCCTCTCCGCTCCTTTCTGGAAAAACTTCCAACCATGTTGTGAAGCACTCAGCTGATGACAGCAAATACAGAATCATTAGGGATTGGAAGGGACCTCAAAAGATCATCTAGTCCAATCCCCCTGCCACAGCAGCATCAACTATTGATTGCTCACCTCTGCCTCAAGCAGAGGTTTACATACATGAAAACCCAACCCAAAACAAAACCAAACCATGATCCCCTGATGATCCCATGAGATAGGGCTGCTCTTGTCTTACATGGATCCTCTTCTGTAACACAAACATCACCTTTGCTGTGCCAACGCTTTTTACCCCGCCTGCATCTTACACAGTTCTTTATGTGGAGGGAAATCACTACGTGATTGCACTGAGCTTGCTGTTCTCGGGGATATTTTAACCAGGATGCTGAGGGAAGCTGAAGGACAAAGTGATGTGAGGCCACTTCCTACTTGAAAGTGAGATATTTTCATCTCTTTAAACTTACTGGCTCGCTTTTTCCTTTGGGATTGTCATAATTCTCTCTTATAAAATAAACACAGCATTCGCATGGATCAGAATCCTTGCACAGATAGGTAAGAATCACTGAATCACAGAACATTAGGGATTGGAAGGGACCTTGAAAGATCACCTAGTCCAATCCCCCTGCCACAGCAGGAAGAAAGCTCTGGAGATCATGTAGTCCCACCCCTTGCTATGTCAGGATAACCCAGAGCAGATCCCACAGCAACTCGTTCAGGCAGATTTTGAATATTGACAGAGCTCCACAAACTCTCTGGGCAGCTCTGTTACCCCCACTTTTTCCTTATGTTTAGATTGAGGCTCCTGCGCCCCAGTTTGTGCCCATTGCCCCTTGTCCTGCCACTGGGCACTACCAAGGCAGGGACACAATACCATAGCAAACCACCTACCTGCAAACTATTTACCTGATCAGTTCCCACAGAAGTCCTCTCTTCTGGCATTTAAGACATAACAGCAAAGAAATCCACAGTCCCAGCTATCCAGAAATGGTTGGTCAGACTTCAGAAGCAACTCTTCCAAGTCCTCAGGATTTCCCCAGATCTGAACAGCTGTACAACTCCATATCACACTCTTCCCCTGAGATTAAAAAAAAGGCTCAGGTCCTTTGTTCTCTAGGATTGCTCAGCACAACCCTTCTCACTACAACATCATATGTGAGCCAGCACCCATGTTTCTACTCCGTTCTCAAGTTTTCATAGAATGTACTGAGTTGGAAGGGACCTCCAAAGGTCATCTAGTTCAATCCCCTTACAACAAGCAGGGACCAGGTTACTAGGAGCCCCATCAAGCCTGACCTTCTCATTTTAGAGTGGCTCATGTCTTCTTTGACCATTGTATTGGGATACCATTCCCTCAAGCAGCTGAGTGGCCTTCAATAAGAATTTGGGATGCCCTGTTGCAAACAGCCTTGAACTTAGGGAAGTCTTTTCATGATCTTTTTCTTCCCTTGCTGTCCCCAACTAATCCACTTGCCTCAAGTTTCTCTATCACTGCCAATTTCCATGGGTTCATCAAGCAAATATAGCCCTTCTTGAAAGTCTTCAAAAATATCCAGCCCAGTTTTACATCCTCCATTCCCTCATGTTTATTCAACATTGCACATTCCCCTGGCACCTCCTCTCACTCTCTTCTCACTGCCTTTGCTCCGAAAGGCAAAATCTAGCTCAACACCTAGCAGTCCTCCAGAGTCTGGTTAGCCTGCAAATCCATGCTAAAATTAAGTTGTGCTTTCTCTCATGCACTCGTGCTTGTGTTCTCTTGCTCCTTCTGTAGGCTTCAAGGTTTAGGGGAGATCTAGCCCTTGGAAGAGGATTTCTAGGACTGACAAGAATTTCCTCACCAGAGGAGTCCAGTAGCGTCTTGTAATTATTTAAGCAGGGTATATCTAGCAGGCAGATCAGTCTCCCCTGTCTGGAGAGGCTGTTGCAATGTCTGGCTGTGGGCTCCTTGTCAGCCACGGAATAGACTGAGTCAGCTCAACACTGAACACATCTTGACCTTTTGCAAGTGAGCAAGAGTCCAGGCACCCTACCTGCCTCCGGGCTCAGTAAACAAATCATTGATAAGTAGATCCTCCACTTAGCACTGGTTTGTGAGGAGCAAGACCCACAGGAAAGCTGCCCGTTCCCAGGGTCCAGACAGAGCTCCTGGAGTTTCACTTGCTGTAACGGGTTGAAACTAAGAAACTGCTTTGCTCCCAGGTTTTAAGGGGAAAGGAAACCAAAGCAGTCAGGTCT